>CAUYRT010001922.1:0-55990 GCA_963574885.1 Lepilemur ruficaudatus
GCCACTTGGGAGGCTGAGGCAGAAGGATTGCTTGAGCCCAGGAGTTTGAGGTTGCTGTGAGCTAAGCTGACGCCACGGCACTCACTCTAGCCCGGGCAACAGAGTAAGACTCTGTCTCAAAAAAAAAAAAAAAAAAAAAAATCACAGAAGAGTTACTGCTAGGAAATTTTTTAGAAAAAGTGACCGTGATGTTTGTTCAAGAAAGTGCAGTTGCATAGAAGCTATTTTGACTTTAAAAACAGAAATAAGAATATGTAGTTGGAGCTACAATTGGATAAGAAGCATGAGGCAAAGCTCCCCATGAACAAAGATTGAAAACACCGGCTGCTTGGTCCTGGGGCCTGGAGTGAACCCCTGGACCCTTGCAAATAGTGACCCCATCACTGTAGAATCAATGCAGTGGGTTTTTTCTAATTTCTTGGTCAAAATGATCATCACCTTCCTAGGAACATTATAACCTTGTGATAGAAGCATGAAATAATCAAGAAAAATAGCCACATTCCCTTGTATTTTCATTTTCAAATTCCTGCCTTTTGTAATTTTATTTTCTGGTCATTGAAGACATCCTCAGGTAACTATTTTTGCCCTTGTGTGTTATTCTCATGAACGTTTTCTTTCTTTAGCTCACATAAGTAAGGATTTACTAAGCAGAACAACAGAACCTGTGCCCTTGTCCTATTAGGCCCAGCTCCCCATGGCTGGTCTCCATGGGCTCTGCCTTCTCTTCTGACTGGTGGTTGGTTGTGACCAGCCTGTCACAGAGGCATCAGTTTAGTCTTAGAGAAGCCAATGGGATAACACAATCAAATCCAAAATGTGCAATTAGTAAAGCATCTAAGTTCATGAAAACAGGCACATTTATACTGTTGTTCTTTGGTGAGGAAAAGCATGAATAAGCCCACTGTTCTAAAAGCATACAGAATAGCCAGCTCCAGTGACAGATTGTAACTCAGTGAAGTGGACTCCTGCTGGGCTTCCCAGTGTTTAAAAATTACTGTAAATATTTTAATGCATATTCAATAACTTCCTTGAGCAGTTTTGTTTCTCAATGGGCAGCACAAGGTAGATGCTCAGTATACATTTGCTGAGTTATGTGTTAATAAAGATTTTTGACTAATCCTAACCAGAATTTATGTTTACCATGTAAAACAATCATTTAGGAAAATATGGAATTTCCTTTGTCTTATGTCATCAATACAGCTTCTTATATTCTCCCTCCATTCATCGTTTGCCCAGCCAGGAGAGCACAGGCTGCCACAGCGAGTGAGTCAGGCTTAAGTGATGCAGGCTGCTTCATTCGCTCAGCGGACATTATTGAGCACCTGCTGTGTACCAGGCACAGTGCTAGGTGCTAGAACTAGAACATCTACCTAAGCCACTTGTGTCAATTTGTACTTTTAGGAACCCCACTTGCAGAGCCAGACTAAGCAAAAGCATTCTAGAAACCCTTAACTCCATGGACAAAAAACTTACATATTTCCCCCTTGGGCCACTGGATCCAGGACATATGTGGTATAGCAATAGTTAGTCATTAATTTACCTATAAGAACAGTGGAAACCTTGCAAAGGAGTATATATTTAATGGGATTTCAGCTTGAGGAAAAAACTGCCAGTAGAATTTGCTGCATGGACCATACTGTGGACAGGTGCCTTGAGAATGCTAATGTGAGTGAAGCATGTATTAATTACCTCTGTCCATTTGATGCGGGCTCCTTTCTGATAAGAATTTATGGTCAGCAAGATAAGAGAGGAAGCAGCTTCACTACAATGCAAAAGTGTGGAGAATGGGGGTTTTCAGGTTTTGTGTTTGGTAGGCAGAGCCTCTTAAAGTGGTAGTTGTAGAAAATGGTGGGTCTGTTGTTGAGGGAGCTGGGTTTAGGCAGAAAAAACTGGAAAAAGCAGAAGAATAAATAGCAGAGATGACAAAAAAAAGGTGGGGGATGAGAGAGCAAGGAGAGAGGCAAAGTGCAGAGGCAGCCCTGGTGGCTCAGGGTGGGACCGGCCTTCTGCATGTCCTCCGTCCTTCCCTCCCTCTGTTCCTTCATCCAATCTTTAAAATTTATGGAATGCTTACTGCATGCTAGTCACCATGTTAGGTGCTGGGAGTACACTGGGGCACGTAACACACATAGTTCCTGCTCTCAGGACCCTCCAGTCTTAGGTGTGAGACAGACGTTAAATAAATGCATGATTTCCAATTGCTGTAAATGTTGTGGAGGCAAATAACAGGTGCTAGGAGACTGAATCACAAGCAGGGAATCTAATTTGGATGGAAGGTGGGGTCTGACCCGGAGCATGAAGGAGGTAGTCAGGTGAGGAGAATGTTCCAGGCCCAGGGAATGGCAGGTGTGAAGACCCTCAAAGGAGCCAGTTGCAGTCTAGGACTGCAGCCTGGTGAGCAAGTAGCACAGGCTAAGGTTAGAGGGTCACTGGGCCAGATGACAAAGGCAACAGTAGAGATTTTGGATTCTTTCTGAAGGGTATTGGGACCCATTAAGGGTGTTTAAATAGGTACCATGTGCCTTCTGATTTACATTTGCAGAAGCTCTCTGTAACCACCATGTGGAATGATTCCTCTGCTGTGCTGGGGTGTTAAATTATATGCCAGGCGCTAGGAACAGCAGGCTGCCTTGAATTCAAGCGTTGGGGAGAATTAGGCAGTGAGCCTGTCACGTGGCATCTGCCTTGCGGCTTGTCCTGCCTGGCCCCAGCCTGTGAGCATCCATCACTCCTTCCCTCCCCAGCCCTGGGCGCTCATTTGCCAGGCTCCCCAGGCCTCTGCTTGCAGCAGCACATGCTGTTCCCACTCACCCTCGGGAGCTGACGAGGCCTCTGCCCTCTGGGGCCTGGGCTTCCATTTGAAAGCATGGATTTAATCACCATTCTGTCTTTAGGGCTGAAGGTAGGGGAAAGAAAATGATCTCATCAACTGTGAAGATTTGCAGGGAACTTTAGCTGTCAGGTGACCCAGTACCTGTGACTGTCCATTGCGAGTGACCAAAGGGCCTGGGAAAATGCTGAATGTGACATTTCTTTGAATTGCCTCATTGCACCCTGAAGCCTCAATACAAGGTGCTTTGGGAGATGCGGAACCCCTGGTTCTCTAGTAATTGTGAAGATGGGTCTGTGACGGCGCAGGTGCTCACGGGCTAGGATTCATTTGGCATTCTGGCCATAGCCTTTGTTCACTGGCTTTACTTTCGTTTCAGGGAAATACCGAGCAGCAGATGAAGAAAAAATTAATCCACCTCCTTACTTAACTTGTGAGAGCTTTCCTCATGCTGTGGACCACATTCTGCAGCATCTACTGTGAACCTTACGTGCATCTGAAGCAACTTGAAACTCAGCTTTTTATTGTCTGGAATGAATCCCTCACCAACTCAATGCCAGCATCAACAGACACATACCACTCAGTGCTGATCGTGTTTTAACCCTCTTTTATTGTGCATTAATTAGAAAGAAAAGTATTGAATTGCAGCCAGCAACTAAGCCTCACTAATCCCTTTTGTTTTACTTTGTAACAGAAGATGAGACCCCAAGAAAGGGAAAGCTGAGATTTTGTGCCATTCCTTTTAAAATATTCATCAGGGTAGGCAGGCCTGGGAGGGAGATGCTCCCGCAGGGCCGAGTGTTCTCTGCTGTCTCCTCCCTGGGAAACAGGCGGGGACGGGGGAGTTCAGACTGTGAATAAAGCTGAATGGTGGTTTTTAAATTATAAAGTAATGCATCAAAAGGTGCATTAGGCTGTAGTTTTAATATCAAGTTCAACTGTGAAATCCATCAGAAGTGCCAAGCAGAGTATAAGACATAGGCAGCAAAGCGAACTGTCCTTTCGCCCAAGTGAGACAGTGAATTTGCTTTCACAGATGTTGAAAACTAGATTTTCTACTGTATTCCCAGCACGGGTGACTTCTTTTCTCTTCATTAGCCAGAGATGACTAATTTAAATTTAGAACCGGATTTTAATTTAAAATAATATTTCCATTAATAACCTATTCATTGCAGATACCTATTATACTGTGTAACAGTTGTTTTGGAAATTTTATGTAAAATTAAAACTATCAGTATTTTACAGATGTTTTAATTAGACATTGTTATTAACAGGAACAGTGCAGAAACTAAAATCAAGCCTTTAATGTCTTATAGACCATGCATTTTTGAAGTTAGTGTCCACCAGGGTCCTATTAACTGTACATTTGCAAGATTTCATTATTTTTGCCTCTGACACTCTGGGAAAAATCTTTTAGAAGCTATTGGGACAGATTCAAGCTTTTATGTACTTGGTTACTACAGCTGTAAAATGAAATCTCGTCTTGGAGCAGGGATTATTCTTCTCATGTTAAACCCACCAAAATGAAGGGAACTAAGTAGGTAATGATTTTCCTAGTGCATTTGCATACTGTGATAATCCTGGGCCTTCACAATTGTTTCACAGGGCTCTTGGGCATTGAATTATTAGGATGTAATTGTACATGATTGTAGTGTTCACCTTATTGAAACTCACACTGATGTTAATGAGCTTCGGGTTTTGATGCTTGTTTAGAGATCAGCTTGGTCTTAGATGGAAGGGAGGAAAGCTAAATAAATGGTAGTTTGGTGAGTGCTCTGTTCTTGTTTTTGCAAATACCCCAACTTAGCCCTTAATACATCCTGGACTGTAAAAGACAGATGTGATATGACGAACACCCCGAATCAGAAGGATGAGTGGAGTAGCTAAGATCAGAGACTATGGAGCCTACCCCGCACTTAACCAGCCCTCTGACCTTGGCCACGTCACCTCGCCTGTCATGCCTTCTTTCCTTATCTGTAAAATCTCCATTTTACAGATAATGGTAGTGCCCACCACGTAGAGTCGGTGTGAACATTAAATGTGTGAACCGTGTATTAAGTACTTAGAATAGAATTGGGCAGATGGTCAGTGCCGTGTGTTTGCTATGATGATGATGCAGATATGGCAGGACCGTCAGGACCGTCCACGTTTAACAATCTGAAAAGGGTTGGTAAAATTTATCTCTGTAGTTATCTCGGTGGAGAAAGTCTTCCCGAGGATTAAAGAAAAGAGATACTCTACTATGGTTAGATTCCTCAGGGCAAAACCACATAGAGAAGCTCAGCACACAGAGAGCTCTGTGTGGCGCCTGGTGGATGGGCTGTGCTCAACTTTGGCCTGTTTCTTGGGCGCCTGGGTCAGTGATGCCTTGGACCAAGCATCATCAAGTGTTTGCTAGTTGCTGTGCACTGAGTGCCCCGATTAGTGTGGGAAATAGGCATATAAGAAGAGGATTTTGCCTTGAGGACCCTTTCTAGTTGAGGTGTTAAGGAGAGTACCCAAGACATTATTTAAGAGCACTGTGAAGACCCAACTCCAGTGTCTCTTCCTCTGAGGTCTTCCCTGACTGCAGGATGGAGCAGGGCATCCTCTCCTTCGTGCCCATGTGGCACTTGGTAGCATGCACGTACCTCTTCCCCTGGCTCTTCTCCCCGCTAGACAGGACTGCATCTCATTCTTTTTGGTGTCTGCAGCAACACAGGCACGCAGATGGCTACTGACCAATAAAAACTAACTGTAAATATTATGGGAATTTAATGCTAGAAAGCATAGCTGTGAGTAGGAAGTAGGAACTCTTTCATTTTAGACTTATTGCCTTAAAGATTCCTGTAGGGAAGGCCCCATTAGACACATGGAAGTAATGGAGTGTCTTGGAGGCAGGTGCTCTGGAGGCAGGTTAGAGCTAAAGCAAAGAAGTGGACATCAGTGATGAGTCAGGGAGTCAACAGAGTAACAGGAGTGGGGAAGGTCTGAGCATAATGTACCCAGCCAGGAGAAACAGTTCTCTCCTTTCCTCCTTTCTGCTTCGTCCCTGTGGGCCATGAAAATCTTTTGAGATATTTAGCTAACAAATATGTAGGGCTTGCTAACTGACCTGTCCACAGAGAGATTCATGAGGATAACTACAATTCTTGATTTAGGTCAAGTTGCCATAAACATTCCAATCAATGTTAGTTGTGGCTGGTTAGCCTTGGGCCTCACGGTGGATATTTAGTAACCAAAGTATCAAAAGGCCTCATTTTCCAGCCATCCCATTTAAACGGCTATCTTATGGGTATTAACCTCAAGGGCAATGCTTCTGTCAGTTTTACTATAACCCTGTTATGGGTCAGAAAAGGGACCAGAGAAGTTATTAGAGAACACCCATTGTCAGGAGTTGGGTGTCTCCCATCTGCTGGGAGCCAGGTGCATGAGCAGTGTGGAGGAGGGTGAAGCTGATGCAGGGGAGGACAGACAGTGGTCCCACCCGCTTCACTCACGCCTCCAGAGTCAGCCATGGGCTTGCAGGCGCCCTGCCTACTAGCATTAAGCATCTAACAGCTGGGCGTAGTGGCCAGGAGAAGAAAAGGGAGCTAGCCCGCCTCACTCTAAGTGAAGGTTCTACCAAGCTTTACCCATAGCTGTGATGTCAGAATCTCCCTGGGAATGATAGTGTCTGTCACTTCACCCTTAATCTCACATTTTAAAACTTACAGTAGCATGTTGGACAGGGAAATTAAGAACACACCTACAATGATTATGTACAGTTGGTTTTGGATCAGTGGTTCAGGTATTATAGGATAAAACTGAAGTCCTTGAGCACTTATAATAAAGAATTTTGAAAACTGTACTAATCTGTTTCACTAAAACACTACCTTGAGAAGTAGAATCCCTTTATCATATCAGCAGTTGTTTGCATAGAGCCATGTTTGCATTATGTTTATGTGACATGAGTCACAAAAGCTTTTTTCAGTATAAATGCTGAGGCCTTTGCTTGCTTTTGGATCATACCTGCCATCAATGCTTCCTATCCCAAAGCATGTTGCTGTCTTTAAGGAGGAGTAACAAGGTGTCAGGGCACCAGAAAGCATTTGTCATAGTACAAACTGCATAACTCTTAAGGTGCAACAGTTTTGAATACCTTACTTTTTCCAGTGCTGACCTGTCATACACAGCTCAACTCCTGTTTGTTTCACTGGCTGATGTGCCTGAGAAAATTAGATATTTATTAAATGCCCGCTGTAGGTAAAGCAGGAAGACAGAGCCAAATGTAGCTCTTGCTCCTACATGTATATCTTCAAATTGGGGGATTGAAGCCTGTAAAAATATATCTAGCAACACGAAGTGCTCCAACACGTTCAAAATGGTTTTGTGTAAGTCCTCTCTCTAAGAGGAGAGACCACGTGCAGACAGCCAGTGCATGGGAATAGTAGTCACAACTTAAGAGTCTGAAGCAAATGCAGCACTCAGCCTGTGACCTACTACGGCATTTTAAATAATGTTTCTTTCATTCAATAGCAGTGGAAAAAGTACCACAGTCTTGGAGCTTACGTTTGAGGAAGGTAAACAGGCAATGAAACATGTGCACATACCCACAACTACCTGATGCAGCGAGAGATACCAACAAGCGATGGAGAAGACTACAGCTAACGGGATGCGGCTGGGCTGTGGGTTAGTGTGGGCGGTCAAGGAAGGCTTCTGCAGGTGATCTGAATGAGTGGGAACAGGCCGTGTGAATTCTACAGGCAGCTCACACCTGAAACATCAGGAGATTGAAATGCAAATCAGTCACTGGGTTTTCTAGGATAATTGGAGGCAGTGGCAATGTTAGGTGCAAATTTCCATGCTCAGTTGGAGCCGAGTCACTGCTGTGTCCTTCAGAGGGTCTCTGGCTCCCTCCAGTTCACCACAGTTCCCACCTCTGCTTTGCCGTACACTCAGCTTACTTCGCTCATTTGCTGCCGTGGTTCATGCTCCTGAAGGCCTTTGAGTTGTTGCCTCTGCTTCAGAAGAAAATATCACTTTTTGGGTTAAGTTAAACCTTCCTCCAACATACCAGACCAATCTCCTATATAGACTTAGACATACTTTAACTTTTAAAAAATAACCATAGAAACTCTAAACAGAGTTGGTAAATCCTAGGTTAGATGGTCTCTTTTTCTCAAAGCCCCACTAAAATAAGAGTAAAGGGATAAGCCCTAAAGGACAGCTCACAAAGAGTGGTAGAGGAGACACCAGTGGACGAAAAGATACAATAATTCGGGAGGTGGAAAGTGGATGGAATGTTGCTAACTAAAATCAGTGCAAAGAAAATACAACCAAAATTCATCCTCAAGGCTTGGAGGTAGCAGGGAGAGAGGAAGTGAGGTGCAAGGCAGGGTTGAAAAGCGAGGAACTGTTTAAAAGTTGGGGCCTCAGAAACTCTCCACACCCTGAGCAGCAGATGATCATCCCTAGCTAGCCAAGGCAGGACAATGGGGTTTTTCCATTATTCTCTGGAAAGATGGAACCATGGAATTAAGGCCTCGGGGTCAGTGGGCACGCTGGTGGGCCAGGGTGAGACACAGCTGGGAACGGGGATTGGGTGTCGATCCGCTCATTCTACAGTGCTCCTCTGGTCCCTGCTCCCTTCGAACATGAGGACCAGAGCGGGGAGGAGGGAGTTGAAAGCTTCTCTGCTATGTTCGGCCGTTTAGTAAAGAATACCGATGGGCATCTGGCAGATCTGAGATGCCACTGCAGCATCTAGTACCTAATGCTCATGAAGAAGTTTAAGTTCAGCATAAACTGAAATCTTTATTTTAAATTTGTCATATAAGGCATATTTTCAATTTGACTACAATTTCCATGAAATGACATTTTAAGAGGCATTTGAGCATAATCCACTCAACATAATCAATACCAAAAAAAAAAAAAAAAAAAGAAGGCTTTCATTGTGCTTAAAAGGGTAAAATCCTTTGGAATACTTACCCATCCAAAGTGCCTCTTCTCCTGGGAGTTTTTCCTCTCTGGAGGAATCTGCCTGCAGGGATGAAGAAAACGAGGCAAGGAAAAGAAAAGAAAATGTCCCATAGGTAAGTCCCAGTGTGGGAGAGAAGTGGCGGACATAGTGGAAGCCTTCAAAGTTTATCAGGAGTTGAAAGCAGATGCCTCAGATTGTGGGTTTCTGAGAGAGATGCTTCTAAGCTGCTTATAACCCCATAAGGAGATGGAGAGGAGCCTAAGCAGGGAAGGCTCAGGACGAGTGTTCTAGAAGCTCAGGTGCTCCATCCTAAGCTGTGGATGCTTTAGAGTCTGAAGTAAATACAGCGCTCTGATAGCCTCAGACAAGGAAAGAGAAGGGCACAGAACGCTGAATGTGAGATGTGAAAAGTGTCAAAAGACGCTATTGGGGACCAGAACTCAAGACACTCAGACCAGTAGCTGGTGATGATCATGTGTGGTCACCCCTGCTGTTAGCTCTAGAATCAAAATACTCAGTAACATTAGCTGAGCTGTTAGCTCTAGAATCAAAATACTCAGTAACATTTCCAAGCGGGGCTAGCTTGGTCGGGGTTTGCGGAAGCTGGTTGGGGTCAGAATTAGGGGAGCAGATGACATTCAGAAGGAGAGAGGCAGACACGTTTCCCCTACTGCGCCCGCCCTTGCCCACCCTTGAACTGTCACATGGTCTGTCAAGCTTAGCTACTGTTGGCTGCCCCAAGCGTAAGGCCAACACAACTTTTCTAACTACAGCTTTTTCTTCTAAAGTTCACAAATGAGGAACATCACAGGAAATTGTTCATGAAGATTTTATGGAATCTAATCATGAGATAAATCTCCATTGCACAACCTAATAGCACATATATATGTAGTTGGAATCTTCTATATTTTGCTGATATCAATAATGGTAAATTAATGAAAATACGTCAGAGTCCCAAAACAATACAGTTGTTGAAATTAATCGTCTTCAAGAATCATTTTCCCTTTTCCATTCCAATCATTACGTTCTTTTCTCACTTACACTAATAAATTAGGAGGCTTGTGTGGTTGCCTTTGTGGCCAGGTCAGGGTAAACGTGATGTCAAACCGACTCGAACTCTCTCTGCCAGGCTGAGTATCTCTGAGTCATATTCTTTGCGGAGGGTTTGGTGTGAGCTAGCACATCCAAAAAGTCGGCAGTGGTCACTGTATCCAACTGGATCCCAGGTAAATTGCTGCTCTCTAGGTAAAAACACAACAGTAACAGCGCAACAATCGACCTCTTGGTGATCAATGCTCTTGAAACGCTAATAGACCTTCTTTCAAGACAATGCATAATGCAGCATTCTTAATGGTTAACGCAGCAAAAGGCAAGACTATAAAGAGGGCTGGGGAAGAAATTCTTTAATGTGAAACTGAGTTAGCCCCTAAAGGCCAGACCAAAAAAAAAATGTGACTTAAATGTAATGTTATCAAAGTATTATTTAATATTTATATAGTGCTTCAAATGGATCTAGCCCAACATCAGAGTGTGCCAGAGAAATAAAAGCCTGAGCCCTAAGGAGTTTATCATCTGCGAGCAAAGTCGACGGAACGCAGAACACCAGAGGAGGGGTGAGTTCAGTGCAGGAGGGAGGATCTGACCAAAGAACACGTGGTTGTAAGTGTGAAGAGCTGCCAAGAACGGGCTCTGGGCGCCATCTGCTGGTGATAGTTGTACTTTTCAACACAAATTTCTCTCCCGGAAGAGCACTTTTGTGGTGTGATCCCAACCATACCTGACTGGTGATTTTCAAGCTTATCGAAGATCTTCCTCACCGGCCGCATGGCTGCCTCCCTGCAGACCAGCTTGATGTCTGAGCCCGAGTAGCCCTCAGTCTCCTGAAAGAGCCACAAAGCCAGCAAAGTCAGCAGGCAGAATGCCGGTGGCCATTGCATTCTTATAGGCGGGAGCCAGTATCAGAAGCCCTGTTTAGATTCCGTACCTGTCACCCGTGAACACTAGACAAAGATTCGCAAACAGTGCTTGAGGACGAATGCTGCAAACATGTTTGGATAACTTAGGTAGCTGGGCAAAAAAACAACTTCCTAACACACTGGCCTGCCCAAGTTAGCCTACTGGGGAGCTTGTGCTCAAATCCAAGGATGATCAAATTTGGGAGGCACTTTTGTTCTTGTAAATAAGATCATATCTGCCTTTGAGGAACCTCAGAGAACATTGTGTCCAAGTGTTCACCCAAAGCAGGCAACTCTTCTACAGCACCCTGGGAATGGACACCAGTGATAATGGGGTAACAACCATGTACCTAGAGCTTTTCTGCTTCTGAAAGATTTTCGTTTAATCTTCGCAATAATCCTTAGGGTCTGCTATCCATTTTACAGATGGAGACGCTGAGGCTCAGAGAGTAAGTGAATTCCCTGAGGTCACACAGCTAACAAACAGCAGGGCCAGGATTTGACCATAGTTTCTCTGAGTCTAAACCCTGTGCTAGTTCTACGACCTCACATTGTTACTCCCTGTTTGAATATTTCCAGCTGACAAAGAGCTCATTCTTTCATGAGGAAGGGGCCCATTGCATTGCTGGGGCAGCTTGGATCCTTTCTAAGTGTCTCAAGCTCCTTACAACCCATGGTAAGACCCTGTCTAGAAGACGGCCGTGCGGTGGCCCATTGGCCTGCACGCTCTCCCCTCCAGGGCAGCCCACCTGGCTCAGCACGCTGTACTCCAGCTCTGTGCGCAGCTCCAGGGCTGTGCTTTTGCTCACAGGGGGCAGCCAGTGGTGGATCATGGCCTGCCTGGCCTCCCGGCAGGGGAGATCAACCAGAATCCTCTTCTCCAGGCGGCGTAACATGGCACAGTCCAGCTCCCTGAAATCACATCAGAAGCAGAGCTGGACCGGGCAGCAAACACACTTCTTAAGCAACAAATATATTTAAGAACAGTTTCGTATTGCAGGAAGCAATTCTGCATTTTAACTAGCACTCTACATCTACACCTGAGTTGACAGGACAATTACTTCATCTTGTTTGGAGAAAGAATTGGTATAAGAAAAAGAAAGAAAAGAAAGGAGGAAGGAAAGAAAAGGGAGGAAGGGAAAGAAAGAAAGTGAGCAGAAGAAAGAAAGAAAAAGAAAATACACCCTAGAAAGAAAGAAAGAAACATATCCCCAAAACTTCACATGCAAAGGAAGTAATTTTAGGTGACTTCAATGTGGGGAGGAAACCCAATAATCACCAAACATGAGTATTGTCATTGCAGTTGTAACATGAATTATTCAATCTCATCTTTCCAGTGAGTAAAGTATTCCTGACAATAACTTGGCACTCTGTAAGTACATTAACTCTTCCCAAACTCTCATGCATTCCATGACACTGGTGGACTTAGGGCCAGTGCACTTGCTGGGTGCTCAATGTAAACGTGGCCCTCTGAGACACTCACTCCTGCTCCTCCCAAAACTGTCAGGCCAGCTTTATGCAATTTTGCATCTGCAGGCCACTTCCCTAAACTTCTTAATATAAAAATTTCAAACAAATAGGAAAGTAGAATAAAACAGTTGAACGTCCATATCTTGATTCAATACCAGTTAACATTTTGCCGTATCTGCTTCAAATCTATTTGTGTATCCTTGCTAAATTATTTCATGTCTATTCTTGCTAAATTATTTCAAAGTATACTACATCACGAAATCTCATGCCTAAATGCCTTAGCATGCATTTTCCCCCAAAAGGACATTTTCTCAAATAGCTACAATATCATTATGACTCCTCGCAAAACTGGTTCTGTAATGTGTCTATTGTTCAGTCCATATTCAGATTTCTTCAATTGTCCCCCAAATATCTTGTATACTTTTTCCAACCAAAATCCAAGCAAGGAACATACGTTACATATGGTTATGTCTCTTAAATCTCTCTTAATATAGACCAGTCTACTTGCCCTGGCCCATTTTTAAAAAGATAAGGCCAGTTGGAAAATGTCCCACATTCTGGATTTGTCTGATGTTTTCCTTGTGGTATCAGGTAACTGGTTCTTCTATATCCTGTCCTCTAAGACGGAAGTTAGTTCTCAAAGCTTAATTAGATTCAGGGTGAGTATTTTTGGCAAGTATAACTCAGAGGTGATGTTGTGTTTTCTTATTATATCACATCAGGATCCACATGTCTGTGTGTCTCACACTCAGTGATACGGTGTTTAATTATCTGGTGACCACAGAACCCACCATAAAGGAAACATCTTCTCTTGGCAAGTAGTAAGTATGCTACGCACATTACTTTGGCACCATATGAATACCCAGTCCCCCACCCCTTTCAACTAGTGGTTTTAGCATCTGTTAATGATCTTTGCCTGAAACAATTATTTCAGCAGAGGTTGTAAATAGTGATTTTTGGATACATTCGGATTTTTCATTCTAAAGGTGTTTGGAATTATTACAGAATTATACAGCACTCTTATGTAAAGTAGTGCTTTCCCTCATCAGCTGAGGCTATTTGGTCCCCCTAAATTGCCATTCCTATTATCAATACATCATTTTGAGTGTGAGACTGTAAACTCTTTATATGTTAAAATTTCAAGCTTCTAGAGGGGAGAGAAACATCTGTTTGATTTTCTAGGATAAAATATAGGAAATGCCTGTTTGGCCCGGCTTAACCACTGATGGAGAGTAACAGAGAAAACATCATCCCCAGATATTTCTCATTCATAAAGACACTGAGAACGTCCAAGGTGTCCTCCCATTCTTCCTACTCTCATCCTGAATCTATGTTACAGTAGTTCCTTTTAAATTGAAAAAACAAAAACATACTTCCAGGGAGCATATATGAATCCAAAATTGGAGTGACCAAATTTCTTTAAAGATTGTGTCTTTTCTTCACCTCTTATTCCTCCAACCCTGAGCTGAGAATCTGTGGTCCAGGGCTGCCTCTTCGGCAGGAACAATTATTTGCTTTGTTCCTTATCAGGCTCACCCTGTTGAAATTCATCTCACATCAGAGACTCGGCCACCTCTTCCCTTGCACAATCATTCTCCCTCTCAAGGCCAACATTTATATTCAAGGCACAGGGTGTCAAGGAAACAAAAAACCATGCTTCACAACAGAACTTTACCTAGCACTCCAAACCACGCTCATCTTTGCTTCAGGTGGCTTCTCCTTGCTCACACACCCATTGCAATAACATGCAGCCAGCAGGCAGCAGTAATGACGCCATGTCTTTTGATTGGTCAGTGCTTATACCACACCCTTTGTTTGGTATTTTGAATATCACCCCTGCATGTAAGCCACAAAGATATATTGTCCTTCATGCCCAAGGACATTCCAACAGAAGGCTGTCTCTTAAGGTTGAAATAAAAACATTTCATTGTTCATGGACTTTAAATTAATTAAGACTGTACTTAAACTTGAAGGTGAAATAATCACGTCTGCTTCCTCTTGAAACCCACTAAAACAACACTGAAGGGTTTTTCAGGACATAAACCTACAAAAGCAAAGAGAATAGGAGAACTGATAGAAACAAAAATGTAAAAGCTGGAAAGCATAATGATGAGTAAAAACTAACTTTTCAGATCTGAGAAGCTGCTCTAAATTGTCAGTAACGAAAGCTGAGAAACAATCTGATTTGAATCACAAAATCCCCTAGAGACTTGGAATTGGCAGTATCTCATAACGTTAGAAGTGAGGTGAAAGTAGGTTGAAAATAAGGGGATTGGTTGACAGTTTGTATAAGAAAGAGTTAAGTCACAGATTACTTCCCCACCTCCTATAGCATGGGAGCTGCCTCTCCCATTTCCCAGCAGAGGGTAAAATGGACGGTCTCCAGGCTGGGAAACATCACGTACAGTTGAGAGCAGTGTACTGTATTGAAGCAATGAGTTGAACGATCTCTGGAATATTGGCAGCCTAGCTCTTACCCTCTAGGCAAGAGATTGCAAGAATCTTCTCTTGGAAATCTTACCAGCCAAAGAGAAAGACATAAGGACACTGACATTGGGAGATCCTAACACAATATCCCAGTCAAATCCCAATACATGGAGCCCACAGTTGACAAGCTTTCCCCACACACCCAGAGCTTCCCATGGGTTTTTTTTAGTGTGCCTCTCATAAACATTATTAGCAGGCAGCCAAGCAGACTTACATCTATGGAACACCTCTAATATGTAGACAGAGCCCAAAACAAGTAAACAGGGGGAAGTAATGATAATCCTTTTTCCTTAAAGAAATAGGGAAATTAAACAGAGAATTGAAACTTCAAAAAAGTAGTATTCTCAGAGAGATATAAGAAAATATTACCATGAAACAAGAAGAGTGTCTTAGTCCATATTGTGCTGCTATAACAAAATGTCTGAACCTGGGTAATTTACAAAGAACAGAAAGTTAGTCCTCATAATTCTGGAAGCTGGGAGTCCAAGATCAGCAGGTTTAGTGTCTAATGAGAGCCTGGTCTCTGCTTCTAAGATGGTGCATCCTCCATCTCCAGAGGGGAAGAACACATCACTCATATGATGGGAGGCACAGGCAAAAGAGAGAGAGATCAAAATCCCTCTGTCAAGCCCTTTTATAATGACATTAATCTATTGATGAGTGTGGAGTCCTCATGACCTAAACATCTCCCAAAGCCTCTACCACTCAACACTGTTGCTTGGGAATTAAGTTTCCAAATCATGAAATTTGGGGGATGCATTCAGACCCTAGCAAAGAGAATGCCATTTAAAAAGAACATTCAGAGAAAAAAAACAAAACACAATAACTTGGGAATACAAAATATGATGGAAAAAATTAAAAACAATGGAAAATTCAGAAGGTAAAGCTGAGGATATCTCCCATAGAGTAGGACAAGGAAGACACAGACACAGTAAAAAAGAAATTCAAAAAGAGAAAGAAAAAAAAATTTTAAAGGAGAACATTATTACAGGAGAACAAACATACAAATAATAGGAGTTCCAGAAAAAAGAGTATAGAGAAAACAGATGGGAGGATATCAATGAAATAATTCAAGGAAACTTTCCAGAACTCTAGGAAATTATTTTCTGTATTTGAAACATTAATAAAAGCTAATGATTAGTACTTACTAAGTGGTAAACTCTATCTTGAGCATTTTACAGGTATTGATTCATTTAATTATCAAAATAACCCTACGAGGTAGGTATGAGGATTTTAACTCGGTGAGTCTCTGGAGCCTGTGCCACAGTTAAGTGCAAGTGGGTTCCCAAATCACGTCATGGTGAAACTTCAGAACCCAGAGAATAAAGAAAGGATCATAAAAGCTTCCCGAGAGAAAAAACAGGTTATAGAAACAATAAGACTTCTCAATAGCAATGTGGGATATTAAAATAACATAGAACAATGCCTTCAAAATTCTGAGAAAAAATAATTTCTACTGTAAAGATCTCATGATCAAACCATCAATTAAGTTGTAGGACAGAATAAAGATATTTTCAACCTATAAAGCCTAAGAAAAATTTACCTCCCATGTACCATTTATCAGGAAAATCCTGAAGGACTCTCTCCAAAGGGAGAGAGTAAACCAAACCAAAGGGCTGTAAGGGATTCAAGAAACAGAGGGTCTGACAAGAAAGGGAAGGAATCTCCAGGATGAAGAGGTGAGATCCAGGATCCCTTTGTATACTGGGTGCAGAGGACAATCAGTTCACTTTGGAGCTGGTAAGAAGGTTCTGAAAGACACATCTCCAAGAAGATGAAATTGACAGAATACCTGGTGTGTCTGATGTGTCAAGAGTCAATCCAGACAGTTGGCAGAGAGAAGAAAAGGAGAGGGGAGGGGTAGATCTTTTAATAGGAAGTGAAACCATTACACTCAGGATTCAGTTCCGTTCAGCAATATTTACCACTTAAGTATTGTCACCGCTGAGCCTCCCATACACAGAAATGAATAAGATAAAGCCCCTACTCGTATGTAACTAAAGGCAATAATTGGGAGGATTGGGCATTGGCCTATAGGAATGTTGATCCTGTAAACTTCAAAGACAAAATAAAAGTTGGTATCAGACTGAAAACCAGGAAGGAAGAGAAAATAAGCCCTTAGAAATGGCAGAGCTGGGGGTGATGAGCAGTTGCCATCTTTTCTCCCAAGGCCTTTCCTTGGACCAGCTGCTTCCTCCTAACAAGGCAGGGGACTGCAGAAGGTTGGCTCTTTTGTAGGGGCACCTTCTTGTCCCAATCCCATCCAGAGTGGCTTCTTACTTAAAGGAAGACCAGAATGCCCTGGGAAAATGGAGTCGTGCAGAGGGAGGTGGGAAAGCCATCCCTCACTATAGATGTCTGTATTGATCAGATAATGCCCTAAAGCAAGAGATTCACCTCAAAACTGCTTGTGGGCGCAAAATAAGTGCAACTCTCTGACAGCCAGGCCTGATGGATGCACTTTTCATGACATCAATAATAATATAATCATACAAGGGAGGAAACGAAGGACAAATGGAATGTACCCAGGAATCATTCTTTATGCCAATATATTTATATAAAAAAAATTCAACCTGTGGCAACCAGAAAACACTCCCCTTAGCCCCTGCACTTTGAGTTTTAAACCTAGCTATTCTGTTCTCACGTCTCCTTTCTTTTGGTTTTTTAGTACTTCCATCACCTCAAAGATCAAACCACCAGCAAGTGTGAGATGGGTAAGACATGTGGAAGGCAGCAAAGGCTTACAGACCTCAGAGCCTGGCGCACCGGACCCGTGTCCACTGCTGGAGAAAAAGTGAAGCAGCCCCTGGCCACCTCCACAGTTCACAGGAGTTCCTTGTGCCTGGTCACCTGAGTGCATGTGCCAAACTTTCAGATCCCTTCCCAAGTCCCTTGTCCTGTCTGCCCTGTTAAACCAGGGGGCTCCCGGGGCACAGGTCATTCCAAATTTTACAGAATTTGGAAGCAAACATCATTCTAGTTTGTTCCTTCAATAGTTAAAATATAATCAGTGCAAATTATCTCAGCATGCTAAGAGAAAGCAGCCTTCAGTTGTGCAAGCAGTCTTTGCAGTATGTTATGTCTACACGTGAGTGGTCATGACCATCCTTGAAGAGCTGATTGAGAGATCACAGTATTCTTTGGCTACTGATGGGGAGCCAATGATTAAAGCATCGAAGACTGCTTTGTTGTCCACAGGGAGCCCTGCATCACTGACCCTCCCTACAGTTCCCACTTGGGCCAAACTGGTCTGCTTCCCATTCCCTGAATCCACTCTTTGCCATCCTAGTTCTGAGTTTCTACTCAGGCCATTTTCTTCATGTGCAACTTCCATGTTGTCTATCAAAAGTCAAGTCACGTTTACAGACTCAGATCAAGTGCTCGCTACCTCATAAAGGCTTTTATATTTACGTATTTATTTATATGTCATCAGAAATTGCCTCTCCCTAGTGTATAGCTTTATTCTACTCATTGTCTGTCCCAGTCACATGGTGCTGGCTAGATCCCCACCTCATAGTTACCTGTGTTCATATCTCATCGACTGTCCCATCAGATTATCAGTTTCCAGGGGCCAAGGATTATGGACCACATGTCTTGGATTCCCTCTCCTCTATCCTGCAGAATACTCCATAGGTGCTTGGCAAATACCACCTGCAAGATGCATGGACTTTAGGTGCAGGGCCGCTGGCTTCAGGTTAAATGGCCTGCTTCCTTAAAATCCTGGAGTTATTTATGAAGGGGAATCTGCTTTGTTGAAAATCAGCATTTTATAATCATCATTAGTGCTAATTAGTAGAGAAAAGTAGCATCAGCGTGGGCAATGGGAATAAAACATTGTATTTTAATCATTAGTGGAAAGAATGAGTTTAGGGGATGAGTCATCCAAGTCACTCGGCAGGGGCAGTGGTTTTGAAGCGAGTTGACAGGCGTGGCCTCCGGGGACTCCACTTCTCATTCTGAGCAGGGAGCTCACAGGCACGAGGCTGGGGACTCAGCAGCAGAGTCGCAGCAATCAGTTCAGTTTATGTCCTACTGATGTCTGGGTTGAGAGCGTCATTTCTTTATAATGAAGAATGAAAATTACTTCTAATTACTCCAATATCAACAAAGAAGATATATTCCTCAATTACTCTTGCCAGAAAATATATTGTCAAAATGGGGGGAAGATGGGAAGGCTCTGTTTCCAGCAAAAAAAGACGAATTAGATACCCAGAAATTTCTTGTTATAAAGTCCCTTACAAGGCTCAATTAATTACAGGAAATACTTTGTGAATACACAACTGAGCCCACAAGGAGGCAGGGCCAAAATTCTCAAGGGCCAAGAATGAAGAGGAAGCTGGAAATCAAAACTGGGCAGTTGAAGTTGAAGCTATGGCTGATTTGGGGGCATTTGCCTCTTGGTTACAGAAAGGTTTGGGTTTTAAAGGCTGTATGTGGAACGGCATAGAAAGTCTTGGGACCATTCAAGACGGGAGGTGGGGTCAAGGCCCACCACAGAAAGCAAAACACCAGTCTTGCTGAAGGCTGCACGCCTACTCGGAGAGGTAGGTTGGGAAATCTCCCCACCAGCAATGAAAAGCATCAAGGAAATTTGTCTGTCTTGCACACTGAGCTGGGAAAACGTCTTCACTGGTAAATGAGAACCACAGACCTACCCTCATTGGCATGTTCCAAGAAATCCTAAGCTAAGAAATCAGCTTGAAGTAGTCCAAAGCCTGACACAGTCACATGTAAATTTTCTCCAGAGGGACCCAGGCAAGACTCCCAAAGAGTCCACTTATTAATGTATACGCTCACCATCTAAAATTACAAAACACGTAACAAACCACCATGAGTGAGAGTCAGCAGAAAAAACTAACCGAAATAGACTCCACTGATATAGAATATAAAATAAATTATGTTCAAAATGTATAAAGAGAGAAAAGAGGGAATCAAAAATATGAACAGCAGACTTTCCCTTCTGACCGAGACAGAGCATCCCATTCCTCCCTAGTCCACTTTTTATGACTAAAAACCTCTGGATATTATACAACAAACGTAGAAAGACCCTGAAAGGTGGAAAGAGGACGAAGCCTGGCTGGGGACCTCAGGACTTGAGGAATGACACGGCAGCGAGTGCCCGGGTTTTCTTTCTGCCTCCAGTCTGTCCCGATGGGCGGCTGGAGTGCCTGCCGCTCGGAACTGCAAACGTGCAGACAGAACGCCCCAGGACAAGCCTGCTCTCTCCAGCCAAAGAACAGGGGCAAGGCAGTCTACTAGAACACAAAACCACTTTGACGATACCTGCCCTGCTCCAGCCAAACCCCCAAGGAAAAGCCGCCCCCACCTCAGTGTGCATGGGGCCCAGCTGAGCACTGAATCCCGACAGCAGGATGGAGATGGTTCAACAGGCTGGTACCAGAGTGACAACCCTCAAGAAAAAGAACAGTCAGATAAATTACGGCACACTCATACAGTGGAATCCTATATGGGATTAGGTCGATTTTCAAAGTTGCCCACAATATATTAAACAAAGAATTAAAAAAAAACAGGCCATAGAATAATATAATATGTATCCACTGGGTGATCACATTTTTTTTGCTTCTGTGTGTGTTTTACATACACACGTACACACATAGAAGAGTCTGGAAAGATTTCCATCATTTTCCACGGTATAGTTGCAGGGGACTATTCACTTATAAATAATACTAAAGCATATAAAATGTGATTTTTATAATGAATATGTATTACTTTTCTAAATAGCCAAACAGTGAAACTATTTCTCTCTTGGGAATACACACACACAAAAAAAATGACCACAGAAGGATACGCAGGAAGCAGATGATAACGAATACTAAACCGTTTTCACTAGAAAGACACAAAGATGATAACACTTGCGTCACAGTGGTCAAATGATGAGTATGTTTTCTGGTTCCCAAATTTTCTATAAAATGGTTACGATAATTTTATAATTTTTAAAATTTGATTTTAAACTTACAGTTCACATGTCAACCTGGACCCTGTTAAGAAGAAAAAGTAACGCCAAAGTAGGCCAAGTTGAAAGCTATCTATGTCTGATGTAAGCAAACAAACAGTAAGGTGTGAATGGAGCAAGGGCAAGGCCACGACTTAATGACCCCGCTAGTCAGCACCTGCCTGCGTGGAAGACCACGGACTTGGTATTATTGCACGGGATAGTGAAGTTTTGTACGGAGAGAAGTAATTTCCAGCAAGACAATTTGACTACTGGTAGGCACAAAAACACTATGAAAAGATAAAAAGCCTGCCAGCGTGACTAAACGCAGTTGCGGTGGAAGATGCCTGCATCAGATCGGGGGAGGTCATGGAAACTAATGTCTTCCAGAGGGTTTGCAGATGGAACACTAGTATCGTGAGATGCTCTAGAGGAAAGGACTCTGGGGTCAGACAAGTATGGAAAGCACCGCTTTATCTTATCTTTTGTGGAGAGTCACAAAGCACAATAGCATCTTAAAGGGGCTAAGAAGTCTTGCCTGGGTAAACCGGTTCAACTGTCTTTCACTTGCATCTCTTGAACACACTGGACCACTACATACCATTTTTTGCACGATGCTTATTCACCTGTGGCAAACCCCTTTTGGAGAGATGTTGTTCTAGACAAGGCACAAAGCTACAACGTAGGACCTCAGAGAGCACAGCTTCTCCCCAGAGCACAGAAATGCATGTGGCTATTTTAGAAAGAACTGGGGTTATGTCTGCTGATCCTGTCAATAACAGGCATGCCCTGCTATAGAAACACCACACCAGAGAGGAGAGAGCTCATATGGGAAGAAGTCGGTTTACACAAGCGATAGAAAGACAGCCAGATTAGCCGGGCGTGGTGGCATGCACCTGTAGTCCCAGTTACCTGGGAGGCTCAGGCGGGAGGATCACTTGAGCCCAGGAGTTCAAGGCTTCAGTGAGTTATGATTACACTCCTCCAGCCTGGGTAACAGAGCGAGACCCCATCTCTTAAAAAATAAAAAAGAAAGAAGACAGCCAGGTTAGCAATTGCCCCAGTGGGGCTTCAAATTTGGCCCATGAGATGATGGCACAGGTGAGCCATTGCTGATGACAGCCCCTTTTTCCTGCTGATATTCCCCCAAACAAGTCAAGACTATTTTATTCCCAGTGCAATCATCTCTTGCATCCTATGTTTGCCTCTAAATGTTAGGGTTTACTTATTTATTTTTAATCCAGAGTGTGGTCATACCAGGTATCTGATTTTTAGGAGGGTTGCTGGAATTTCTAGCCGTTTTCAAACAGCAAGGAAAATATGAGTTTCCGCATGCTACACACATTGTCTTCACACCTTATTTGTACCAACTGCCATAGAGTTAAATAGACCTCTAAAGACGGCATTTGCCTTAATGGCCTTGTTCAGTATTTAGCTTCCCTCTGGACTCCTGGGCCTGAGTTTGTGAATACTCAACAATCGAGGCGGCTCAAATTAGTCCTAACAGTGCTTGCTAAATTTCTTACATGGCTATTACTTTAAGTGGTAATATTAAAGATTCAACATTCGTTATTCCTCTCCTAGCTTATTTACACATCAAATGACACCAATGAACTGTTCTTTTTTGCTTCCTTCTTGTCCTCTCTGTGATGCTATATACCAGGAAAAGTTCTCTTGGGAGGAGAAGGCCTGAATAAACAAAGGCTGCCCACCATCTCACTGCTGAGAAGGGAGAAAATGATTGCCCCTTTGAGACAGAATGAATGTGTCTAGAGAACATGTTAAGTTAACAAGCAGTATAAAGAATAGCCTAGTGCCCTGAAAGATGCAATTGATGAGAACTGCCACTAACCATAAAGAATTTCTTTGGGGATTTCAAGGCTGGGTCTTTACAGAGTTTGATATGATTTAGTTGTTTCCCCCAGAAGGACAGACTGCTTAAATCAGATAAGTCTATTCCCTGATCAAAGACCCTGAAGCCAAGAAAAAGATCTGTCCCAATATTCTTGACAAAAATACACAATTTCCCCATAGAAGGACTTCGGCAATATGTCACAAGAGAGTTAAGAAACATCTAAGCCTTTGATACATTACTCCAACTTCCAGAAATCTGTCCTGAGGAAATAACCAGAACTTTAGTCAAAGATCTTTATGCAAAGAAGTTCATTTCAGTGTTATTTATAACAAAGAAAGTTTGGGATCATCATATACGTTCAACAGGAAAGGAATGATTAACTAAATGATGGTATATTCACATGTGGGAATTTTTGGGGCAGCCATTACAAAATCCAATTTTCAAGGATTATTTAATGATATTGGAAATGTTCTTACTATAATGTCAAGTAATGAAATCAGGACACTAGTGGGAATATAAAATGGTACAACCTCTATGGAGGGAAATTTGGCGGTCTCTACCATAACTTCATGCACATTAGCCCTTTGAACCAGCAAATCTATTTCTAGGAAGCAACCTCAAAGATACACAAATACACAAAGTGTTATATGCACACTCTTACTCACTGCAGCATTATTTTTAATAGCAAGAGCATAGGATTAACCCAAATGCCTGTCATTAGGGTGACTAGTGGGATAAATGGTCATATACACAAGGTGGAGCACTATGCAACTATTAGGGGAGAACTTTATGCACTTACTTGGAAAGATCTCCAGCATATTTTGTTAAGATAAAAAAAATCAAGATACAGAAAAAATGTGTGTAAAATGCCATTTTTTTGTGTAAGAAAACCAAGTTCTGCTATTTTATTGAGTTTCTTTTAAAAAACCTTGGGAGTTTAGCTGTGGAGTGTGTGTCAGGTTGTCTCTGTGTAATGTCTGTCGCAACCTGGGGGCAGGCTACTGGCATCTAATGGGCAGAGGCCAGGGGAGCTGCTAATCATCATCCAATGCACAGGACGGCCCCCACGACAAAGAATGATCTGGCCCAAAATGACAGTAGCTCTGAGGTTGAGAAATCCTGCATTAGCGCCTCCATCTTAGTTAGGCCAGTACCATTTTCCTCGTCAGAATGTTACTGTCACGATAACGCTGGTATCATATTTGGTAATAAACTCAAATGTAAAATATTTATACATGTTGGGATAAAGTCAATATTAATCACATCAATGTTGCTAAGAACTAAGATTTTCACAATTAAAGATGCAAATATGAAATCAAATAATTTAAAGAAAAACCCCATAATTTAAAATTTGAATGGAAAATACTAAAATGGACTGATTATTTGACTCTTCTTAAAAACTATGTCTGTCCTAGCTCTGAACAATCAAAAGGCCAAAAAGCAATGATAATCCAGTAGCAGGGGCGCCCCCAACTGCCAGACTGTCATCCCCAAGTATCATGTCCCCTTGAAGGGAGCCAGGGCTTTGTGAGTAAGTGGCTGCTGCCAGGAGCAGAAGGTGCAGGGTGAACCCGGGTCATCTCATTCAAATAACGAGGAAGCCTGCCCTTGACCACACTAACAGCAGGGGGTGCCAAAGAAACAGAACCCAAGTATTGGAGTTCTATTATTAAATTAGAAGGGTAAGATAAACATTGGGAGACAATTATCAATTTCTGCTACAGACAAATAAACCTCTGAATCTGTACTCTCTAATGTGGCAGCCACCAGCCGCATGTGGATATTGGGTACTTAAAATATGGTTAGTCCAAATTGAGATGTGATGTAAGTATAGAATATATGATGGATTTCAAAAATTTAGTATTAAAAAAACAAGTAAAATATCACAGTGATTTTATGTTGATTACATATTAAAATAATATTTTGAAAATACTGAGTTAAATAAAATATGTTATTAAAATTAATTTCACCTGTTTCTTTTTACTTTTTTTTTTGATGTGGCTACTAGAAAACTTAAAAGCATGTGTGTGCCTCACATTATATTTCTATTAGACAGTGCTGCTATAAAATAATCAGGCAGAGGAGTCTTCTGAAAGTTTCCAGGTTTGGGAAACAAGAGACACACAAGAAGTTTAGCAAGGCAGAAAGAAAGAACAACAAAAAAGTTCAGAAAGGAAGGGAGGGAGGGATGAAGGAAGGGAGAAGTGGGAGGAGGGAAAGAAGGAAGTAAAGAGGAGGGAAGAAAGGAACTACTGGACACAGAATAGGAGAAAATATTCACAAATCATATATTTGATAGAGGACTTATATCTGGAATATATAAAAAAGTCTTACAACTCAATAATAAAAAGACAAATTTTAAAATGGACAAAGAATTTCAAAAGAAGAAGAAGATATTCTTTTCTCCAAAGAAGACATGCAATTGACCAATAAGTACGTGAAAAGATGCTTAAAATCATTAATCTCAGAGAAATGCAAATCAAAACCAAATACCATTTCTCATCCATTCAGATGGCTATAACAAAAAAGACAGATAACAACAAGTGATGGTGAGGTTATAAAGAAATTGGAACCCTCATCCTTTGCTAGTGGAAATGTGAAATGGTGCAACCTCTTTGGAAAACACTTTGGCTGTTTCTCAAATGATTAAACATAGAGTTATCATATGATCCAATAATTCCACTCAGATGTATAAGAACAGGCAAATCAATAACAATATATAACAGATTAGTGGTAGCCTAGTCCTGGGGTGGACAAAGGGGGTGA
This sequence comes from Lepilemur ruficaudatus, assembly GCA_963574885.1. Taxonomy (NCBI): domain Eukaryota; kingdom Metazoa; phylum Chordata; class Mammalia; order Primates; family Lepilemuridae; genus Lepilemur; species Lepilemur ruficaudatus. The sequence continues at coordinate 25,258 of CAUYRT010001922.1, forward strand.
TTGCTACGGGTACAAGGTTTCATTTTGGGGTAAAGAAAAATTTTCTAAAAATTAGTTGTGCTTATGATTGCATAACCCTATAAATACACGTAAAACCATTGAATTATACACTTTAAATAGGTGAATTGTGTGTTACGTGAGTTATATCTCAATAAAGCTTTTTTTAAAAAAAACACAAAACTAAAGAGGTATATCAAACAAGTTATGTGATCATAGTGACAGAGAGAGAGAGAGAGAGAGAGAGAAGGGAGGGAGGGGGAGAGGGGCAGCAATCACCACTGGTAGTTGCTGAGGCATCATCAACCTATGACTCTAAAACTCAAAGAGTCCTGCTTTTCCAGTAGGAACTATATTTCTGGGTAACCAAATAACCCTACTGGATAAGAAAAAGTTCTATTATAGGGAATAATTCCAGCTACCTATCAGAAGAAAGGATAGAGTCACACCCTTAGTGAAATGATCATTCAGGCAAACACCATCAGTGGATGCTGAAACCCATGGTGGGCACTGTGCCCCGGAGGAACTAGGCCAACACACCTCAATCCACCAATCAGTCTTGGCATCACCAAATGTGGGGCAGTAAGACATGACACACCTCTGGATTTAATGCACTGTGGTGTACATAGCATCACCTAGGAGGTATGTCTGCCAAAAAAATTCTATTGATCTTGAATCTAACGAAACTTTTAGTGCAGAGTAACAACAGGAGTAAGAACAAGCAGCTAACTACTACCGTGGGATACATGAGCCAAATCCACAGTGTGGACATTCCGCAGGACAATCTCCTTGGCAAACAAGTCAGTGCCAAGTAGGCGGAAAAGGAGGCAGTCTGTTCTAGACTAAAAGGGACCTATAAGAGTGACCAATGCCAAAGCGCAAACCTTGTTTGGATGCCCGTTCAATAAACCAATTGTAAAAAGACATTTTTGAAACGGTATGGGAACTCTGAATATAAACAGTAAGGAATCACTGTTATTATAATTTTGTTAGGGATGATGATAACATTGTGGTGACGTATGAAAATTTCCTCATTTTTGTAGATGTATGCTGAAGTATGCATTGAAAAAATGTTATCGTTCAATATGATTTAAGATATTGCAGCAAAAAAAGTCGGGGGTTGTGGGGGGAATGACTAGAAATGATGAAATAAATCAGGAAAGATTGTTGTCATTGAAACTGAGAAGTAGTGGGTTTGTTGTGCTTTTTTCCCTTCTTTATTATTCATTTGGAATTTTTCATAATAAAATGTTTTTTAACATCCTAGCAATGCTCAAGGATGAGCTAGAACATACTGGTTCCAAGGTGCTTTGTAATGATACCATCTATGATGTTAAAAATCCAAGCTCAGAAGCACATGTGGATCTGCCAATTGACATGTTGAGAAGCAAATTTTTGGAAAAGCCCTTTTCTTAGTTCATTGAATTTTTGTTTGTTTGCTTTGTTTTTTTTGTTTTTGCTGTTCTGAACCATTTTATTTAGGCTTAGAGAAACTGAGGCAGCACAACATCTTTCCCAACAAATTCCTAGGTATTCACTGGAAGTAGAGGGCCCTCTATTCTTCTAGAAAATGTGTCGGTGTCCCCAGGGCACAGACCTTCCCTCATTCATGCCCAAAGCTTCACAGCTTCACTTCTAGCCAGCCGACCCTCACAGTCACCCCTGGTGGTTACGATCAACCTCGTTTCAAACAAATGAAGGAAAGGAGATTCCCTCCCTAAAGAATTTCACAGCACATTTAAATGATGGGTCCCTGTTTGGACTCCCTGCCTTTTTTTTTTTTTTTTTTTTTTTTTGAGACAGAGCCTCACTCTGTTGCCCTGGATAGAGTGCAGTGGCAGTGGCATCAGCCTAGCTCAAAGCAGCCTCCAACTCCTGGGCTCAAGCAATCCTCCTGCCTCAGCCTCCCAAGTAGCTGGGACATGCCTGGCTAACTTTTCTATTTTTAGTAGAGACAGGATCTCGCTCTTGCTCAGGCTGGTCTCGAACTCCTGACCTCAGGTGATCCTCCCGCCTCAGCCTCCCAGAGTGCTAGGATTACAGGTATGAGCCACCATGCCCGGCCCTGGACTCCACTTTAACATTGTATAGAGATAACTGTATGTTCAAAACTTAAAATGCTGATCACCTGAACACAGTAGAGAAAGTCTTACAGTTCCTAGGGGAGATGGAGCCAGGTTTAAATTATGAATATATTTAAAATATTAATAACAGGTTACACACAAATGTTATGATTTCTTTTCAGTGACTTCTGGTTTGGGATCTCAGATGATCAGCATGCACTACAAAAGAGTTTTTCTTTTCATCTTTGAATGTGGAAATGGGTGAGGTCGGGGTCTGGGGTTATCATAGTCCCAGCTGTGCCCTGGGGAGACCGACACAAGGTTTATTGACTTTGGGTAGATCGACCTCTCTTGAAGTTAGTGGCCCGCTGAGTATAGGAAGAACAGCCTTACCTGCACCTTGGAAGAAATAATATATGTGAAAATATTCTTAGAACTATAAAGGGATTATAATTGTTTTTTAAATATACTTTCCAAATAGATATTGTTTTTCCCTAGTCAACATCTCTTACTTCCCAATTCCACCTCTAGAATTGTTTTTAAACCACTCTGGGATATAGTTTTTGAATAAATCTCTGAGAGTAGATTATATTTTCAATTAGAGATTATTTAGCTTCCTATTTACTGTGCAACATTAAAGATTTTCATCCTAATTTTAAAAAGTTTAATTTTAATACTGATAAAATCCAAACAGATTATTTCTCTAATAGAATATTCTCTGAGTCCTGGAGATTTTAAGCATTTTATAGTTCTATGCCAAAGTCCTGCTTAATTTAAACATACTATATAATTTGGCTTTACACTCAAAACATCCATTTTAAATATTGTCAGTGGTAGCCCTGGCCCTGTTCTCTCTATTAAGGCAAATCTTTCCTGGTATAGATGGCAATGACTGGGGACCTGAACAGTAAAGCCTTCAAATTAATCCTCCAGGGCTGGAACCAAACAATAAGGCTTCACTTGGAGTGGTCAATATAAAAGTTTTATTTGTACTTAGTGGCCCCTGAAAAATGTAATGTTCTCTCCTGATCTCTTACCATGGCAGGTTAGAGGCTGCTAAGACAAACACGAGATCTTCTGAGCGCGCCAGCCCGTCCATCTGCACCAGTAACTCTGTCTTCATCCGAAGGCTTCCCTCATGTTCTCCCCTACAGAGAGACAAAGAGATGTCACTCACCCACGTGGCAAAGCCTTTGCCCTCATGACAAGGGTGGCATTCACAGCAGTGACCCAGTGACTGTAGGACAGGTTCCATTCTGACAGCTAATGGAGCCACTCATATTAGTGTTAGAGAAAACAAGCAATTTGGTATTATTTTCACTGAGAGAGTAATAGAAAGGAAGCAAATGAATATAACGGTGGTATTTAAAAGAAAACCAAAGGCTGGCAACGAACTAGACGATAAGTGAAGGGTAAACAGTGTCACTGGTAGATTAAATGCAGCCCAGCTGTGTCTACCTGCGGCATTATTTACCCCTTTAAAAAATGGCATAATTGAGAATAATCCCTTTTATTTATATAGCATGCATGAAAGTATTTTCACAAGCAGTATTTCTTTTTAAGTATAATTTATAGATCTAAATTGTTCAAGAGACATGAACTACTAACTGAATCTGTTTCACTTTCTTCTAATAAAAAGCAAGATAATGACATGGAGCCTCTGCTTTCTTTGCACAGCAGATTGGAGGCAGTTTTCTATGCAAATTTGCCCGCCAAGCCCTCCATCACCATTGCCAAAGAGCCTACCATGGAGGAAGAGCATACTGTGAGGACCTGAACAATCCCAGTTGGGTTTAAACACTGACCACATTCTGCAGACTCTCCTTCCTCTTCACTTGCATAGATCTAGTTAAAAGGACAAAAAATGCCTTTCTCGGACAGCACAGCATTCAGTTTCTCATCTGTGATGTGTGTGGTGGCAACCCAAATTAGTGTATGGTTTTTGGGATCTATGCTCCTTAGTACTCAACTATCTTTTCCTAAGGGAGAAGACATTCTCACAATATCATTATATATTTAATTAGTGTTTGCCCATAACTATGATTCTTTTAACATATGAACCAAGAGGTCTTCAGAGCACCTGCCCGTATCCCCTGACCCTTTGAAGACTCTAGTTTTAGAGTCTTCAAGTTCCAAACAAGGAAACTGAAATTCAGGGCAAAACTTGGAACACATTCAAGGATAGCAGATGAAGGGCAGGCACGGTGGCTCACGCCTGTTATCGCAGCACTTTGGGAGGCTGAGGTGGGAGGATTGTTTGAGGCCAGGAGTTCAAGACCAGCCTGGGCAACAAAGTGAGATCCCATCTTTACAAAAAATCAGCGAAATGTGGTGGCACATCTCTATAGTCCCAGCTATATGGGAGGCTAAGGCAGGAGAATTGCTTAAGCCGAGGAGTTCAAGGCTGCAGTGGGCAATGATTGTGCTGCCACTGCACTCAAACCTGGGTGACAGAGCAAGACCCCATCTCTACAAAAAAAAAGGTAGTAAATTAACAGTTTTCAAATTAGCCCAAAAAAGCTGTAGGAAACTCTGGGGACAGAGATTGACAAAGTGAATGTAAGAAGGAGTGCATAGGCCACCGTGGTAAGGAGGCTGGGGGACCTGGTCTTTGCAGAGGGAATGACTGGTAGGGAGGTCTGGTGGATTCCCAGCTGTGTCCCTGTCAGGCCCAGGGTAGACAGGCAGCATGCGCCAGCCGGGGGCTGACAAGCACCAGTGAAGCCATGGAAAGCGTCCCATTTCCATCAACTGCATGAATCCCATTTTACTTGGGTACATCTTCCTAGTTGATTTTCCCTGCTGGGAAAATGGTTTCCAATGAGTAAAATTTCATAAATTATAGCCTAGTTATTTCAATAAGCTAATCATTTGCTTTTTATTACTATTAGTTCTGCCTTGATGACAGACCATTAAAGGTCATTAATAAATGCAGCTGTGTTGAGACTTCCCAGAGATCTGATTTTTCGAGCCAGGGATGACAAACTGAGTAAAAAGCTTCAAAGAAAAATACCTCTGATCAAGACAGAAAGCCAGTCTTAAAAACAAACAAACAAAATCACAACTTGGCCTTTTGGAAAAACAAACAGAGGCTTACTACAGTCTAAGACGTGTTCCTTCCTGCTGGGAACACTGGTTGACACTTAATCTTTAGAGATAACATATGTGACATATTTAAAATCAGACATGTTGAGCCATAACCTGATGTCACAGAGAAGTGGTGGCTTCCCTGGCCTCACCCACCATCAAGGACTGCCTCTCAGGAGTAAAATGCAGACTTGGCCCTTTGCAGGGGCCGAGTGGGCAAGCCCTGGTCCCCACGGGCAGCCCTCTGGCTCCAGAGGAGGCGGTCACAGTGGCTATTTTGAGCCAGCAGGGCCGTTAGGGCAGCCTGGATCCTGGGGCTGGATGCTTCTCGGGCCTGAAAACCACTCTGTGGGAAGGGAGGAGGGGAGGCTGACATTTCCTCCGGTTATAAAAACTACTTAAATCAGCTATTCAGTTAACAGGATCTAATTTAAAGACCTTTCCATGTGTCTGCAGAAAATTTGTGGGCTTATTAATAGGCTCATTCTGCTGGTAAATGTCGATGGGCTTCCGACCATCAAACACACTTACAAGAGGGGAGAAATGATGACAAAAAAAAAAGCCCTGTCTGTTACCCAGGAGCCATGCCTCTCTGGCTCATCACCGACTCCAGCTCATCCAGGAAGATCGTGGAGGGCGCGTGGTAGCGGGCAAGTTCAAATAACACCTGGGTGAGGGAAAAGCAAGCACATGTTCAAATTCATATATGTAAAGGCCTCAGATGCCCCCAGAGATTAAAAGCACAGAAATGACTGTAACAATTAGCATTTATGCTGCAGTCTTATTTCACAATGACTTTACAATCACTACAATTATTTCACTACCACCACCCCATGGGGTTGGATGGTCCAATTATTTTCATTTATCATTTGATAAAATTAGAGCCAGAGAAGTAGGATGGTGAGTTTAAGAGTACTAGGGAGAGCTTAAGACAAAGCTCATTTCCAAAGCTTCCAGTTGGCTAGGTAACCCCTTAGACGTCCTGCCAATAACATGTTCCATGTGGACGTAAGAGCCTTGGGATACGTAAAATCATTTGATAAATTTTTCCTTAACCTTTGGGGAAAATGGGAGGGTTATTTTCAGAAGACAGGAGTGCAGGGAAAGGACAGGGTTCCAGTCATGGGTAACAAGGCTGAAGCATTTTCCCCCTTTTTGCTCCCCAAATTACTCCATAGGGCCCACTTCGACACTGCTGCTTGGTAGGCTCAGGTACTCGAAGGCAATTGAATAAGATGTTCTATTCAGAATAAAATAAAATATTACAGACTGAACAAGAACAGAAGAGCAACCAGCAAAAGAGCAGACATATAAAAACAAAATAAAGAGCTCTAAAGGGAGATGTAGTAGTGATGAAAAGAATATAACAACCTAAACCTTTTTTTTTTTAACCTGAAACTGATCTCTTGAGCATCATATACAACTCTTCACTGGTTGATCGGAGAAAGCAGTAGAGATTTAGAAAAGAATAGAGATTCTTTAATAGGCATGGGGGATTTATTCTCCGTGTCACTTAGCACTGGCAAAGCAACACAGAACAAACAGGAGGGGAAGGGATCAGAAAAAGGCAGACTGTGGTGTCCATGGGCAGCTGGCAGGTTATCCCTTACAGCTCTCCCTGTCACTGACTGGGAAATTCCCCACCTTCCCCACTGCTCAACTGTGGGGTTCATCCGAGCTCATGTGCCAGCACTTTCCTTTCACAGAATCTTGTTTTGCTGGAACAACTGGCTCAGTCTAATGAACTGACAGAACAATGGCAATGCTGGGACACTCATCACAAATGCCTTTTAGATACAATAGAGACCACCTAATTAGAAGCAAATGACTTTCCGTCCTTGTCACACAGACACAAAATGCCCAAATATACCTGATATTAAGGGTGTTTCCAACAGTGGCAATCTACCCAATGAAAAATGGAATATTAGAACCACACATGTTTTTTAGGAGCTCACTAAGGGCAGAGAGACCAAGAGCATCTTCTAAACCAAACTTCCAGTTGGAAGGAGAACCACATCTGCATCTAGGTCTCCATACGGCCCGCTCCATTGCCCTTTCTGCTCCCAGAAAATATATAGAGTCCTGGGCAAATGCTTCTGGGAGCATTAGTCTAAAATTTTCAGAGGTACTTGAAGGAAGTTAAATCATACAATTTAACTTCCGGGGGAGGGGGGAGTGGTGTTGAGAGAGGTAAGCTTCAACAGGTGTATGCATTTGCTAAAGAGACCACTCAACTACTCAATAGCGATCAACTCCTAAGAGCCACGAACATTAGGAGGGGAGGGAGGAACATAACCCAAGGGTTCCCTATAAATAACTCTTTAATTGGAATAGAAACAGAAACAAATGGCAAAAAAAGCTTCTCTGATTTAGGGGAAGGTCCTGAAGGGCTTATCTGAAAGCTTCACGGCAAGAAGCCTGACAGCATGACCAAGATTTTCCAGGTGAAGATCCTCCCAAGAGCTCAGAAAATAAGGAGAAAATAGTTTCTGAAAGGAAATGATACCAGATCCTTCAAGGTTAGCAGAGGTTATCTGTTTCTTCTTAAATTATTTTTTAAATATCCAAAATAAAAATGCATTTCACAGAAAAAATGAATGCAAATATTTTCTAAACCTATAAAAACATGCTCAAGTTCATTCGGAATCAAAGAAACACACATTCGAGCACTGAAATATTGAAATGCACATTTAATCCCTGAAGTGTTCTATTGCTTTTCACTATCAGATTGGCAAAGAATTTTAAAATATCTTTTTTTGTTGTTGGTGCTACGTAGTATTGGCCAGAGTATGGAGACGCAAACACATTCACAAACCACTGATGGGACTGTAAGCTGATACAGCCCCGTTGGCTATCTGTGTGGCAATCAGTGATGTCCATTCCCTCTGTCCTAGCAATTCTACTCATAGAAATTGTCCTACGCTACCATGTGTTTATAGAAGACTGCCCACTCGGGCTTTATTCATAATAGCAAGAGACTGGAAACAACATTACTGCTCATTAAGAAAAGACTGGTTAAATACATTTACATACATCTGTGCAATGAACCGTCATGTAGACATATAAAAGAACATGTTTTGTCTATCTATAATAGTGTGGCACAGTATCCAAGTTATATTGTTAAGTGGGGGAAAACAGCAAGATACAGAAAGGGACATATAGTATGTTCTTACTTGTACTTAAAAAGGAAAAGAGATATAGAAACAGTTGTTGATGTTCATGTAGATATAGATAAATGTTCTGGAAGGCTACACCAGCAACTGATAAAAGTAGTTGCCTACTATGGGGAGAGGGCTCTGAAGTCTGTATATCCCTTTGTGCTTTTTTTTTTAAAGCTAGTTACTTTTTAAATATATAGTAAAAGAAGGGGAGAAATTAGGGGAGGAATCATTTCCTCACTCTTAGAATTCTAACAAAATAATACTAACCAGAGGAAAACTTTAGCTAAATACAGTGCTCACACAGGATGGAGAGTTCTTGTTAATTGATTTTTCTGGCTGTTCAACATTAAAAAAGAAAATCCATGTAAGCTTCAATCTTTGCTAAGAATATTCATAAAATATCTGAATTTACTCTTCTGCCTAGGTAAATTTTGTCCAGGGAGTGTAATGTAATCTTTCCTTGCGCACCCTGCAGTGTCTTGTACTCATGGTTCTGAACATCACCTTTCATGGCAGGAGATGAATCTAAATGATTCTGGGGGCGTCTTTTAAGAGTTTTGTTTCAGGCTTAAGGCTCTGACTGGAGTGGGGAGGGGGGCAAGGGCAATGTACGTAAGAAAAGTTTTTTAAATTTAAAAATAAAAAAAGAAAAAAAAAGAGTTTTGTTGTTACTCAGCACACAGAAATGGAATGTTAAAAAAAGGTCCTTAGGCTAATAAGAATTCTAGTTAGTTGAATTTCAGCTACAGTCGTGCCTTGGTATATGCGGGAGATTGGTTCCAGGACCTCCCCTCCACCCCCTGCCCTGCGTATACCAAAATCCATGCATACGCAAGTCCCACAGTGGGGCCTGGGGAACCCGCCTGTACTTGGGTTTCATATCCCTGGAATACGCATATAAGTAGACCTGCACAGTTCAAACCTGTGCTGTTCAAGGGCCAACTGTAATTGAAATCTGGCTAACTAGAATCACATGGAAACCACAACTGTGGGTGCAGCTGCATCCAAGCCCCATCTTTGGCACTGGTGCTGAATTAGACCTAAGATGAAGGACAAAGAAATAGAAGATGTCAACATAGATTTCTACGAAGGGGTAATAATTTATAAATGCTTACACATCTGAAACAACTTGAAAATAATATCAAAGTCATCAATAATAGGTTATTTTAGGTAAGTCAAGCCTTTAAAAGTATTCTATTATGACTTCCAAATAGCCCATAATATTTTGAAAATGATTCATCCAAAGAATATAATGTAAGCATAATATTTTAGGGTAATCATTTTTCACAAAATATATAATATTTTACATTCACTTAGTATTGATTACTTATCTGTCATTCTACAGAATGACAATTGAACAGGATTTATGAGAAGGATCCATCTTACATTAAGGCATAAATCATACACGAAAGTTCTCTTAAGATGACTGGAAGATACAGTATAAATTTATAATATAAAATATACCATAGACTATAAACTAGATATCATAAAGGTGGAAACAACCCCTTAAGGAAAGCAAAAAGTCCTACACAGGTGATGGGCACTGTGGAGGAAAAGTTGCTTAGAACATATAATAGAATAATTATGGTTTAAGTGTCTTGTTTCTTCCTTAGAGTACCTAGTATAGGGACGAGCACACAGTAGTAGCCTCTCAATAAATGTTAACTGAATATACTGTACATGTTTAATAATAGATGCTTCTTAAATGAAGAAAAAATAGGCCACTTCAGAGACTACAGTATTTTTTTTCCAGCTTCCATTCCTAAGTTGCATGAATCAGAAAAGGGCTGTTGGTCAAATTCCCAAAGGAAGAGAGATCATGTTTTGCTGATGGGGGTGTGATTAATATCCACATATAATAGTTAATCCATTTCCCAGACTTTTGGTAATTAAGATCAGGATAAAATCTAACGCATAAATCATTTACAAACAAATAAGCTCTAACTTTATTTTGTATTACCATATTTTGCTAGAACTTATTTTGAAAAAGCAAAATTAAAGAATTCCTACCCGAACAAGTTTTTCTGAATCCCCTCTCCATTTGCTGACAATAGTAGATGCAGAAATATTAAAGAAGGTTGTTTTGCATTCAGTGGCCACAGCTTTGGCCAATAAAGTCTTTCCAGTACCTAGAGACACATGTGGATAAAAGGTGAGTGGCACTCAAACTCCATTCCTCTGCTTACAGACGGAAGTCAGTCTCACACTTGAAGGAAGTGGCTACTCAATTCTCATTTGCCCAGTCCCGAAGTCAGGACAGAAGGGGGCAACTCATCTTTTACACACACACTTAACACCAAGACCGAAACAGAAAGATGTGTTTACCTGGAGGGCCGTACAGCAGTAGTCCCTTCCAGGGGGAAAGAATTCCTGTAAATAGCTGTGGATACTATGGGAACAAGGAACAAGGAAGAGGTTGGTATCCATACATCAGCCTGCACACACTTAGCCAGGAAAGCTAAAGCAAAGCAGCACAACTTGGCCGGGCTCGGTGGCTCATGCCTGTAATCCTAGCATGCTGGGAGGCCAAGGCAGGAGGATTGCTTGAGTTCAGGAGTTTGAGACCAGCCTGAGCAAGAGCAAGGCCCCGTCTCTACTAAAAATAGAAAGAAATTAATTGGCCAACTAAAAGATATAGAAAATATTAGCCAGGCATGGTGGCACATGCCTGTAGTCTAAGCTACCCAGGAGGCTGAGGCAGAAGGATTGCTTGAGCCCAGGAGTTTGAGGTTGCTGTGAACTAGGATGATGCCATGGCACTCTAGCCTGGGCAACACAGTGAGACTCTGCCTCAAAAAAAAAAAAGGAATACAAGAAGAGACATCAAAAATGCTCATGAATTAGGACTTGCCCTTTCTTGCCTCTTCTGGGAACCTTGTGCCATCATGTGAATATGACTGGGCTTGCCTGTTAGAGGACGGAGGCCAGGTGGAGAGAGACCTCAGCTATCCTGTTTATCCCATCCTTTGCAGTCTCCCCACCTTTTCCAGACACTCTGGCTGATGACCCAGACGTATGATTAAGCCCAGCCAATAATTCCATGTGGAAAAGAGAGGAGCCAGCCCAGCAGAACCCAGCCCAAACTGCCTACCCACAGAATTACAAACAAACAAATGATTGTTGTTTTAAGGCACTAAGTTGTGGGGTGGTCTGCTACACAGCAAAAACTAAGTGACACACTGACTGCATTTGTAAACCAAACATGGAGATTATCGTTTCTCTACTTTTCTACTCATTTTGTGAGCTGCACGGAGATTTGTCAGTAATAAGTAACAAGCACAATATGCTGGCTCTGCTGGTCACTGTCTTGGAAGGGGCCGTCTAGTCTTCACAACAGGCCAAAAGGAAAGCCCCAGATAATACAAGGGTTAGGGGAGGGTAGGATCTGTAGAAACAAGGTGATAGGCCCTCTCCTACAGGAGATATTTTGACTATAGTAACTATATTTTTAGTGAGGCAGACTAATTTAAATCAATCTGACAAATCATACATACTACAGGGTCTTACCTCTTAATGTTTCACTTAGGTCAGACACCTGTCTTGAACCAACACGTAACATAATTTTATATTGCCTAGAATGGACTAGGCTTTGGTGCTCCAGTGTTGAGAAAGTGTTGTAACACAGGGAAAAAGTTAATTTGTGGACAGAAAATCATCCTGATGGGTGTATGACACACAGCTTGTCCAGTGGATAATGAACAGAAATAACCCCCAAGAGGCTTCCATCCTTACCCTTATAGGGTACACAACAGCTTCTTTGACTAACCGCTTGGCTGCATCGAGTCCAATAATGTCATTCCACTTTATGTTTGGATTATGGAGATAAATGTCCTGCAATGCACATTTGATCATTTTGTTAAAACTGATGTTTTCCTCCACCGCTGTAATAAACATGGGAGCAGCAGAATACTGGACTTATAATAGGATATAAAGTGCTGGTGATAAAAAAACTTTTCATATTAGATATATGTATATATCTACATTGTAATTTTGGGTTAGTTCACCAAAGGCATGCCATGAAAATATTCAATGATTTTCCCTGAAGAAGATATTGATAATATAATATGGTACTTTTAAGGAGGAAAAAAAAAATCTAACAATGGACTCTACCTATCTTCAGTCAATAGCAAACCATGCTGATTTACGGCCATAATTAAAGAAGCTACAGAATATGCCTTCAAATTACATTAGCTTTTACTGCAAAGCATAGTTCCTAGGCAGCGCCTGGCCTCCCTCTTGCTCCTTGATCTCACAAACACTTTCTTAATTTGTTGCATAAAAGAGATAATGCTCCTCTGAAACCAATTTCTCTTTTTTCCCTAGCGATCGTTCCCAACATCCAGCAGGAACAATTGCTTCTGCAAAATTCAAGGAAGCTGACAACCCAGCGAAAGTGCAGTTTTTCCCTCTTACAGTAGAGCCCTATAGCAACCATCTAGGGTAATCAATTAAGGTAGCTTTTACTGATAACTAATTTACAGTTTCCAAACTTCAATTTCACAAGATGCCTCAGAATAGTCACTCAGGGGCCTTTCTCAGTTAGGAGCCGTTTCAGGCAAACTCAATATCTAGAGTGTTCCATTAAAAAGAAAAAAAAAAGCCTCCTTTCCAAAGTCATTCTGAGTGACTATGGAACAAATCTGGAAACTATTTTTATATTTCTTTAATTTTGTAATAAGTAATATATGCACATGGTTCAAAAATATAAATACATGTTTTAAATGTTGGGGAGATGTTTGTGCCTACTCTTGTCTCCCAGCACCCCATTCCCTCCACCACAAGAGTTTCACTTTTATTAGAGAAACTATTGCTTTGGTTGTGCTGAATATGCACAATCCATTCTTGGACAGGATGATGGAGAAAGGACTCAGTCTCCCCCTGACTTTAGAGCCTGGGTCTACATGCGGGCCCACCAGCCACTCACATTCTTGTTACAGACCTTTCTTAGAGAAATCCTGGCACACATGAAGATTCAATTACTTTGGTATTCAAACTATCCGTAGATAATACAATATTTCTTGTCCTCTTCTAGAGTTAAAATAGAGTTCCGCAAGGTAGCATTTAATTTCCCAACTAAAGTTCCTCCTTGTATCAATGCAAAGTTATCAGTCAGAGCTCAACAGGACTGTCCCATGACTCTCCGTCACTGTCAGCATTCAAGCAGGGGGCAGGATGACTACCTCCTATGGTACTGTGGAAAGGATTCCAGATGGGATCGTTTCAGGCCACTTCCACTCTACAGACCTATCCTCACTATTCACGGTATCCTTTTGCAAAAATGGTAAGGAGACTGTTGATTGTTGTGGGAGTAAAAATTACTTTGCTCTGCTGTCTCATGCATCCCAGTTACTGCAGCCCGGCTCAGTCCCACACCTCCCCTCATTGGTAAAAGCCTCGCAGCTGGCCTCCTCACCTCCATTCCTTTGCTCCCTCTCCACCTCATGGTCGTTAGCACAAGCTATCCACAGGCACACGTGATGGTCCCGTCTCCCGATTGCTGCCTTTCAAGGGTCCTGTCTCCTAGAGGCCAATTCTCAGCCCTTCTTCAGGCACCCTGCCCCTTTTCAACCCTGTTTCCCACCACTTCCTGCTTCGTGGGTGACTCACAAACTATGTAATTTCACACAGCTCTGCTTTTGCCCAGAACGCCTCCCACCCTCTCTCTTCCACTCTGTTCCACCTAGCTATTTCCTGCGTGTCTTCTTCCTTAACCTCACCTCCCCCCATCCTTTGGTGAAATGTATCCCTCTCTCCTTCATGCTCTCAAAGCGCACCTTGCCCACGGCATGAGAAATTCGTGTAGACAAAGAATGTGTCCAACTAGGGCACCTTTTTGACTTCAGCAGCCAGAACACGTCTGACATAACAGGCACGCATGAAACAACTGCTCAACTGAACAGGAACAGCCAAGGAACCCTCAGTTACTCAGAGTATTGATGCATTTTTGGGAGCATTTTAAATACCCCTCTCAGCCTGTCTAGGTTTTAGTCTTCAATTAAATATGAGTCACTGAAAATTAGAAATTATAACTCAAGAATCTATTCCATTCCCCAACAAACTTGCCCAAAGTCACACAGCTAGACAGAGAAGGATCAAATGCAAGTCAACTGATCCCGAAGCCTGTGTCACTAACCATCAAGCATCAATGCTTATATACTTTTGATTCCAGGGTGCAAACTTGAAAAAAATCAGTAGCCTGGATGATAAAGTCTTTTTCCTACTGATTTTGTTTTTCATGGAAAATTTCAATTATGAGATCATCGGATTCCTGACATTTCTATTTCTAGGCTTTGACTTTTTCAACAAGACACAGACATACTCTTTCCTTCTCTAAGAGGCTTTCTTTCCTTGACTCTTGGCTGTGCCATAAAACCTTTCACCTGTCCCTTCATTTCTAAGTCTTTTTCTCTCTTGGTTCTCTTGGCCTCTATCGTGAGATGGTGGGCTTTTTATATTGTAATTTTATGATTCTATAATTTATTTATCATGCATTACTGTGCCTCTAAACAATATGAGTGCCTTCGCAATTGGGGGCACTTTATAAATAAATGATCATATTTATTGTTATTAATAAAAGAAGCAGCCCGCAATGCTCCAGAAGCCCCAGCCCGCCTCCGTAAATTTGTGAATTGAATATCAGATCTTACCCGGCTCACAACGGTTGCCAATTCTCGCATCTCACTGTTCATGCCAATAAATGCACTCAGAGGTTTCAGCAGTCGCTCCTGATGATAGGAGCAGAAAGGCTCACGTTACAATATTGCTTCATCATTTAGAAAGAAACACAGGACATGGATCCACGCGAAACAAAAGGGGCAAGCTGCTATGACCTTTGACTTGATCTTAAGGTTTCACTGTACTCAAAATTATATTTCTAAAGTTCATCTGGATGTTGGCAATTTGAAAGATGAATGTCACGTCTTAGCCACTTACTGAGGGGTCTGGGTTACGGTCAAAGGTGTTCAAGGCGAGTTCACTGTTTGCTCCTTTGATAGCATCTGTGAGCAGCCCCCTGAAATCAATGATTTGGCCCTGAAAGGAAGGAATGGTTATTTATGCCATGAAAACATGAGAAAAGACTCTCCTTAGTAGCTCAGCCTCCTTAAATGAAGACATATTTATATACCTTGGTATCTTTCTAAAGTTAAGCTTTAAAAAGAGCCTGCACTAGTATTGAATGACATAATTTCCTGCTTCCTTATGTGACTACTTCCCCGGTATGACCTCTTTTCCTTTTAAAACATTACACGCACAGGAAGAACTCATTTGCACAAGAGTAACAATAGGTTCCGTCTACTAACTATAACGCACATTCATCATTCAATAGAGTACCTGGTGCAAAACAGGTGTGCAAGGTATTTTGTAAGGATTATTTCTAATTCTTATGCCACCTCTGCTAGTTGGGAATGACATTCTAGTTTCATACATGAGAAAGTTCAGAGAGGTTGAGTAATTTGCCCAGGGCCACACAGCTAACAAGTGACTTAAGGCCAAGTGACTTAAGATATCCATCTCCCAAACCCATACTACTTCCAATGCCACCCTGTCTCCCCTAGAAGAAGGAAGAAAAAAGCAAGGATGTGTGAAAAAAAAAAATAGCCCACATTTATTGAGTGTTTCTTATGTGCTAGGCTCTGTATTAAGGCGCCTCTTTCATTATGACATTTAAAGATTTAAAGTGGGGCACTAAGATTATTTCCATTTTACAGATGAAAGAAATGAGACTTGAAGAAATTGTAAATCACTCGCCCAAAGTTACACACTGGGGAAGCAGCTGAGCTGGGCTTTGAACCTATGCAGGCTGACTCCAAAGCCCAGGTCCTTAATTAAGAACAACACACCTACTAAATGTGCAGGGGGGCATTGGGATCCTGAAGTCGGGTTCCCTAACGCGGCAATGATAGATCCATTTTGGAGACTGGCCCCTGGCCATACGCCCTCATACAGCCTGTGAACATTTGAAATGCTAGGGAGACAACCATCTACCTTTTACCCTGAGGACATTTCTGCTGGAAAGAGAATTTACAGCCAGACTATTTCAAAGGTTAAGTGCTGGGTTAAATAATCCCTTCCTGGTGACCCAATCAGAAACAGCCATTCATATCCATGGGAGGCGTTCACAAGAGAAACTAATGCCACAAAATTGCTAAGCACAAAGGTGACCGAAGACACGACAAAAGCATGAAGGTAAACAAGGACATATTTCTCCATGGGAGGCATTGATTCAAATGGTATCGTCTCCAGCAATCGCCCATGTCACTGAGGCCCTTAAAGGAGCCAGTGCAGGCCAATGAGGCAGCCCCTCTTGAGTTCCAGGGACATGCTCCAGCCACCCCTCTGAACTCATACACACAGAGCTCAGTGTGCCTGAGAAGAGCTGGCCAGAGCTAAGTCAGTGTCCGGTGGTTCGAGAGCTCGATTGAAGACAAGAAAGAAGACTCTTAAAGAACTAGAACTTAGAGGGCACAATCAAGAGAAATATGGTGCTTTTCATTTCCAAATGACATGTTTTAACCTACCTTTTGAATACATCCACCCAATCTGGATCTTTTCTGTTTGAGAAATTGTTATTTACAAATACAAACATGATATTCATTATGAAAAGGGTAGAAATAGCCATCAAAGACAAGATCAACCCTATACGAACTGAGTTTTCGTGGTTCACATGAAATTACATTTAAACCTGGAGCCCATCTCCAAGGAGACACGTGACACCACTAATCAACTGCAACCGACAACGCAGAACAGAATGAGTATAAGGCCCCAACTCATTAAACAATGCAGGACAGTCACACCAATGTTTGTCATTAATCGCCGAATTTTAAAGCTAAAAGCAACGTGAGAAACAATCTCTTCCAAACCCCTCAGTTTACAAATGGGGAAACTGAGCTCCTTAGCAATGGGGCAGTTCATTCGAGACCATTCCTCCAGAAAGGAGATACCAGATCAGAACCCTCTCTCTCATCCTCATCCAGAGCTCTTCCCAGTTCACCTCATGACCAACCTTCAATCGTTACATTTTAACTTTCCTGTTTAGCAAAAATAATGCTTTTAATTTTCATTTTTGAAAAGAAAAAGAAATTCCCCCTTTCGGCGTTAGGATCATGAGTTTCACTTACCCTTCGTGGGTGAGCGTTTCCCTCTCCACTGTCTTTGTTGATTCTGGATATATTTAAGCCAAAGTCAGCGCTGTCCAGGTGGGTGTTGTTAACCTCCTGAAGGAAGAGAGAGACCAGAGAAATCAGCGGTGGGAAGCGAGGAGGGAGGCGGGTCACAACTGTCTGCCCTATCCCGTCGTGCAAGCGCCAATGCTGGGGGCCATCCTGCCACAGGGGAAGCCCATGTGTAATTTGGCCACTCTTGTGCTGACCCAACAAGACAAATTAGCTATCCACCTGTGCCACATGGAATGATCTGTCCATGGACTGAGAAGACCCAGGCCGAGGACTCGGAGCAGCTTTTCCAATGGAGGAAACAGTTGTGCCTCAACCCATCCCCACTCGCTGGCTCATCCCTTCTGTGACCAGCGGTGTTTGTGATCAGGGGTGGCTGGGTTTGGAGACACAGCAAAGCCATTCACCCTCCTGTGGGATTCATCCTGCCCCTCCCCTCCCTTCCACCAGAGTCAAGCTGCAGTGGCCAGACAATGGAAACTCCTTGAGGGAGAGATGCCTTTTGACCAACCGAATGTTGTGATTATTCCTTTCTAGTCTGCCAGGCATCTTTGACATTGATTTTTTCTGTTCCATTTCTAAGTTTCCATTGAAACTGAGAAAGTTCCTCTTTCCTTTAAAACCTGGAATGTTTTGTCCTAAATAGGAAGGTTCTGGACATGGATCTCTTGAGTCAGGAGCCATTGATTTCATCCACCTGCTGGGCTCTCTCCTCTTGCTGTCCAGAGTGGAGGTCTGGGGTGGGGACCAACTATGTGCATTTTGGAGAAGCCTAACAGGAGCCTCTGGCACCAGCCACAGCCAACACTATCCCCAGCTGACACGTAGGAACCCAGGGAGGTGCTCTGGGACAGGAAGACCTGCTGCTGCAGTCACCAAGTTACCTTGGGTAACAGTGACCTCATGTGGAGGATGGAGCCCTGCAGCCACCAACCAGGCCCTCCTGCTCTGGCTGGGCCCCACCCACCCCTCTGAGGCCTGTTGTCCAGCACTCAGACCAGGACAAAGACTGGGGGAGGAAGGAGTCCTCCTGCTCAAATTAAGAAACAGTAGGAAATTCTAGGGATTCATCCGTGGTTTTAAAACAGGATACTGTAAAAAAAAAAAAAAAAAACCTGCAATTTAATTAAATCAAATTTTAAACGCATAGGTCCTCAAAAACCAAATAAATGTGACTGTTTTCTTTGGGTTACTTCTCAGCCAGTTGTGACATTACCACAGTCAAGCCAAATCATCCTGACCTGTTTAGGATGCTCCTTGTTGAGAGACCTGGTGTCCCCTGTCTTCTCTGCTGTGGTTTTGGACCGTGGCCTCTGCTGGGTGATCCTGGGAAGATTTTGACTACTGTCGCTCACCACCCTAAGGGAAGGAACAAAGACCTTGGGAGAAATTATTCTAACCACTTAATTTGAAGTAAATAAACAATTAGTAGAGCACACTGACAAAAGCTCTTGAAAGATAAGCAGACGGCCACCACAGGGCTCTTCCATCAGGCCATCTGCCCACCTGGTCCGTCCTGGCCCTGACTCCCGCCAGTCCACTCATTGGACTTTTCTAAAGCCAGGCTGGAGGGTTCCTCTCTTGCAGGCCCCCGACTCACTCTCTCCTTTTCTCCTTCACACCACATGGCATCAGCCCTTCTGCAAATAGCTTTAGCTCCTAAGATCACATTGTTTTACAAGCACGGTTCCATTGTTCCTTCCACCTTCCTTCAGGGGAGTATCAAACGAGCAGAACGGTGTGAGGGTGAGAAGGAATCCTCCTGCTCAAATTAAGAAACAGTAGGAAATCTAGGGATTTTCTATGGTTTTAATCCAGAAGATCTGCTTTAATATGACCAAGAGACAAGAGCACTAATGTGCAAAGCAATGCAATTCATTTTCAATCAGCTCTAATGATCTTAAAATTCTTCTGAACATGGAACCAAATTCACCCCACTTTAACTTTATCCACCAGGCCGAGGTGTGCCCTGTGGAATTCTGCAGAGAAAGCCGAATTGCGCTTTATAGGGTGTGGACTGCTACTGCCTTATTCTAAGTTCCCCCGTCCCCATGTCCTCTGTTCAAGCTACAGGTCTCCTGTTGCCCCAGGCATTCCTAAAGTTACCTGGCTCCCAGATTCTGCCTCATCCGGGTCACCTTCCCTTTGTTTACAGTCTTCTGATCAGAACAGAGTGACCTCCTACTTTTTGGACACTGTCTTTCTATTGATGGGGCCTGAGACCACATTAGCAATCATGTCACACTGTTGACTCTGGTGCAGTCACCTACAGTTAACTCAGATTTCTAGGTCTCTGATTCTGTAATAGGTGAACTCTTCATGGCAACTCTTTCGTTAGAGTTTAAACCTTATTCTATTAAATGTAATCCTGTTACCTTGAGCCCATCTCCCAGATTGTCTAGACTTGATCCTAATTCCATTATCCGTCACATTAGATGACCTTTCCTCCTTTGGGTCATCAGCAAATCTGTAAACTGGGAGCGTGCTATCTGGTGTGAGACATGAGATTAGGAAAAGACACTTTGATTTGCTAATAGCCAGTTTCACAATACAACTTCTCATTTCAATAACCATCTGTGAGTATAAAACTGTCCACAGAAACACCACTCACTACTATCCTAATCATCTTCCTGACTCTAACCATTTGCTATCCAACTTCACACCTACCGTGTACAAACATCTACTCAGAGAGGGTCTGAAGAGACCCCACGCTGTCAAACGTGCCACCATGCCCCAGCCCTAACGGGAACAAAGCACTCAACACGATTCACTCACGGGATGTCTGCTGGGACAGAAGGCTGAGGAGGTGCCATGCATGAATGTGTGGCTGAAAAATAATCAGGATCCAAGCATGTTCCAGAGCTGGCCTCTTAAATCCTTCTATTCACTAGTTATCATTTATTGCTAGAGTCTGACCAGGTTTATGGAAACCATACACAAAAAAATAACACTTTTGTCAAAACAATAAAACTGTTCCTAAAGAACAGATGGCACAAAGCAACGCTAGCCCGAGGCACAGTATTACCATGAGTGTTGTCACGAAGCGTGCATGGGCTCCACAACCATTTTTACAAGCTACGCCCAACAGCCCTGAGAGGAGTCCCTGTCCCTTCTTTCCGAGGCTGTAGACAAGGGAACCAGAGTCACGAGAGTAGGGAACTTAGTGGGGCATATGGCACTCATACCTCTTGAGGGCCTAATAAGTTGCTTGTGATCACAATCCAAGTTTTCTTTTTCCGCCAGCATTTTAATGTTTTTAAGGTTTTGTTCACTGCCTGAATGGTTGGGTGGCCCCTGCAGGAAGCCCGCTTTAACCTTCCCCTGAGGTTTAGGCTTCGTTATAATAGCAACAATCCACAGACCCTGATGCCCCAAAGCCGGCCACACCCCGGGAGCAGCACCCAGCAGTCCTGGGCATTTCTGAACAGCCTGTGACAACGGGGGTTGGTGGGGTGGGAAGGGAGGAGTGGGGAGGACTCTGCGGCAGGAGGGGGAGGCTTGTGGGAGAAGGTGTCTACTCAGAAGGGCTGAGAGTAGGGGGGCTCCCATCAGAGGCTACGAGTCCCAGATGAGGTTTAGTGTTGAGAAGCTGGAGAGAGGAATATAAGCTGAGCATGGGGAAAGGAGGGAAAAGAAAAAGAAAAACAAGCCCCTCAGGCCGGCACTGGAGACGGCAGAAGCGTGGGCAGGAACCTCCTGCTTTACTGATCATCTTCAGACAGGTCGCGGCATGGGATCTGAGGGTGCACAAAGAAATTAACTAAATGATTAAAAAGAGAAAATCATATTTCCTGGGTGTTCGCTATGCGCCAGGAGCTCACTCTGTGTCAGAAACTTGCTCCACGCTTGTAAATAGCAGAGCCAGGAATTGAACCTGGGTCTTTTAACCACGGAGGTCCATACTTGTGAGTCCACAGGGCCTAGACAGACAGAGCATCACTGGGTTCACTTATTTGTGGTAAAGCCAGGAGAACAGACAGACGTTGACCCAAACCCCGGACAGCTGTAACAGGAGGGGAATCCATGGCTGGGCCCAGCAAGGTCACATAACCACCGTTGGTATTGCTGGGAGACGGTCATGGAGCCGCACTGGAGAATCTTCTGGAAAGGGGTCCCACAGACTCGTAGAGTTGAGCTCATCAAGGTGAATTACCACTCACTTTACCTTCTGGTCTTCCCTCCACTTCTTTGTGGTAAATTATTTTCTGCTGTGAGAAAACAAGCATTGGGAAGAAAAGGAAAGAATTTAATTTTAAGAGAGAGAAAGCGATTTTTCAGGTATATTTCTCCTTTTACATTGTTCTTAAAATATGTGATATCACTTATTAGAATCCAGAAACTCCAAGCTATTTTCATCTAGAGACAGGTGAAATTACCGGTGAAGGGAAGGAGTCCTGGCTTCTCCAGCATCTCCACACAGAGAAAGACCCCAACGGCCTCACATACTAAACATGTTGGAGACCATGGACCGGGTGGCGACTCCAGTGTGAGCAGGCTTTACAGCTACCACTTCATTAAGTTTTCTGAACTTGACACTGTTTTGCTGTGGTGCATGGGACACCAGGGTAACTGCATGAGTCTGGCAGTGAGCACTTAGCCATACTCTGCCAGTTTACATTAAAATAGAGACACTGTGCCCAATATCACAGGAGAATGTATCATGCTGGATGAGAACTAGCCGTCTAGAAATGAACTCACGTCACTAACAGTGCCGATCACCCTGTGGTTAGGAGTCAGTGCTTTCTCTTAAAGACTTAGATCTAACAACCAGCCAAGGAAGCCAAGCTCTGAACCCTGCATGGGAAGGGAACTCAAATAAAATACCTCTTAGACCCCTTCTAGCTCTGAGATTTGGCCCTGGCTATTTTTAGTTGATGCTCCTCTTGGTTTCCGGATCCCTACATGAAATGTTAAAGTCTGTGGCTTAACAAGTGCCTTGTAAACAGGACAATGATCTCCCTTGGTTTATAATTACTTCCCCCACTTACAGACTTCTAAGTCAATGTTACTACAAAGCATAGGGCCCTCACTTTAGATCTTTCCTCCAGCCAGCCTCCTTGACTGCTAACCTATACTGGGTCTTTGCATCCTATTGATCATTATCTGGATTGATGGCTTTCAAAAGCATTTCATTATCTATACATGAGCTATTAGCTTCCCCAATACTCATTTTCATGTTATTTTCAAGTTAGATAATAGGTCTTCCTAACAAGAAAAAGTCTTCTGTTGTTTATCCTCTTCCTTTTTATCTCTAAAGAAATTAAAATAATGTTAGTCTTCTGAAAAGTACCTGTGCTACACCGGGGTTTTGTTGTCATTGCCCTGATACACATGCCTTAAACAAATGCCGACGTGAGGAAAGGGATGCCAACGTCCGGTTGATCATGTTTCAATTGGCGGCACTGGAACTAAGAGTAGCTACATTACTTTTCTGGTCTACTCTTTCAGTGTAGGGTGAGGGTCTCCATTTATCTGGGTATGGTAAGATGAGGAAGAAACACTAATCTTAAAGGCGAGATAAAGCCTTATTTCTAGAAAATAGCCATGTACCTGTGTCTGATGCCTTTTTGACAATTTTGGGGTATTTCTGAAATTTTATAAAATAATAGCTCTCATATTCCATCAAAATAGTTTCAAGATCAACGTTGTCACAGACTTCAAAGCATCGTAACCCCAGTTTAGTTTCATGCTCCAAAGCATTGGCCGTATCAATATATCTGGCAGTTGCACAGAAAAAGAAAAAAAATTTAACTCCAGATAAAAAGAATAAAGACAGGCATTACAAGTCCAAAGAGATGCAACACAAAGAGTAAGTTTATGTTAAATAGTACATTAGATGAAAGCTACTACGTACATATGAGGTTTGCCTATAAAGAGCCCCGCATATGTTAAGTATATCCAAATATTGTCTTTTGAAGCAGTTGCCTCTGGGAGCTGCATACTTACCTGGCGATGTCATCATTGTTCAAAATGTTTTTGGAAGTGCTTAAAAGTCAAATAAATGAATCAACTAAGAAAAAGTCTTGTAATTTTTTACTCATTTTTAGCCAAAAATGGGTATTTACCCAACTTGATTGCCTCTTTATTCGCCAGTATTCATGTTAGGTAGCATTTGGCAATTGACAAAACTCAAATTCAACCACAAAGAGCAAGATTTGCTATAGTTGAGACAATTCAAATGACCAGGTCATGAGCTCTGAAATTCCAAAGATCTGTCAATCGGCATCACTGAGGAAAGTTATTAATGGTATTAGAAGACAACGTACACTTGGATACATTATGGATTTCCAGTCATTTTTTAAACAGTCACACATTACACCTCAAGGTGCTTCTGTAGGTTAGTAGCATCTTCACCCATGTTTCTTCACTGTCATTTTTAACTTGCTCAGCTGCAAAGCTGTCCACTTTAAGTGGTCTTAGCACTAGAAGCAAGGGCTTTGTCTCAATATATTCTAAAGTAGATTCTCCAGGTCTTAATTTTTAGTTCTTAACTTCTTTAAAAACCGACGGCTCTCTCCTGAAAAATGTGCACACGTACAAATATGCACAAATCAGCATATTTCAGGGGCTCATCCCAGGACCTCAGACTGAGAATTCCTACTGCAGGTTAAAGTTCTTTCTGTTTAATTCAAATCTAGGAAGGTAGAAAGAGAACACTTTCGTTTTTATTATGCTATCTTCCCTGCACCAGATTCAGATCAGTTGGAAGATTGAACTTGCTTAAGAGGTTGCCATGATTATTTTCAATGACCTTGAAATGTATTTATCTCTCCCAAGCTAATTTTAAAGAACTTACAAACCACAGTCAGCTTCTATATTTATTGATGTCTCATCAGGCTTGTACATACTATGTTTTTTTTTTTTTTTTTTTAGACAGGGTCTCGCTCTCACTCTGTCGCCCAGGCGAGAGTACAGAAGTGTCATCATAGCTCACAGCAGCCTCAAACTCCTGGGCTCAAGCTATCCTCCTGCCTCTGCCTCCCAAAGCTGAGACTACAGGCGTACACCACCATGCCTGGCTAATTCTTTTAAAAATTTTTTGTAGAGACATGGTCTCACTATATTGCTCAGGCTGGTCTCAAACTCCTGGTCTCAAGCAATCATTCCATGTTGGCCTCCCAAAGTGCTAGGATTACAGGAGTGAGCCACTGTACCTGGCCTATATTATGTCTTAATCCCCATTTTACAGAGAGAAAAATTAAATCAGTTTTTATTAGTCACTTTTGTTTAGTATGGAGTAATGTATGTTCATTTAAGAAAAAACTAGAAAACGCAGATAAATCTAAACAAAATTCTACCACTCAGAGATAATGACTAACATTTTCTCTATCTCTTTAAACTTTTAAAAATGACTAAATACATACATATACTTACACACATCCACTATTAAAACAAAACTGAATAAATTAGTAAAGGCAGAAGATGAAAATACACTATTAACATATGGACTGCTTGTAGTCTTCACTGACATCACATTATATTCTGAACTCTTTCCAAGATGATGGAGTTTTGACCTAAACAAAAATTACAGGAATGATAATTGCAGCCCCCACTAGTTGGTTGGGAGAATGAAACTGCTTCTGTGTACTACTATTACATTGTCTGAGCTTGAATGAGGTCTGAACTTGAAATGGTTGGCAGCAGGAGATGTTAGAGGTTCTCAGTAAAGTGACAGGGCAGGACTTTAGGAAGAGTAGTGTGCAGTGATGAACAAAAACAGGAGGGAGGTGAGGAGGCTGTTAACATTACTTGGGCCCAAGAAGATAAACTATGCAGGGCCAGAATAACCAGCATCTGGGACCCTCAACTGTCTGCTGCCATGAATTCTCACTCGCACATTCAAACTCTGCTCTTTCTGTTTACTTAATTGTTCCACTTACGCCGTGCCCCTTCTTCCTCTGTGCGTTTGCCTGAAATGTCCTCACCCATCACCTCTGTTGATCCGTATTCTACACCTTTCAAGTCCACCTCAACCTTCTCTACAAAGCTTCCCCTGATTGTTTATTCCAATCCACAGTAATCTAGCCTCTTTGCTGGATTTGTAGCACTTTGTTAAAGGCAGGTCTCCTCTTTATGACACTTATATGTCTTTAAAGGTACCTCTAGTTCACTTTTCATCTTGATCATTCACTCCTACATCCCTTCCCTGGCAGGTCTCAGGAAAATGATCAACTCTAGAACTTTCACTGATGTGCGATTCAAGAGCCATCTTGTGGCAGAAAGGGGAAACGCAGGCTTTGTAAGTACACAGTAAACTCTCGGTCATAATGACAGCAACGGGAGAAGGGTTAGCTATGCTGACTTTTCTTTGTTTGCCTTTTTGTTTTTACAGTTATCTTTTCTGTAACACAAAATACACTACAATAAACATCAGGGATTATCTGTATAAATGGCTTTGTGTTGATTTCCGATTATTCTACCCATCTACATTCTAGTAAATTCCTCAATGGCTATTCAAATAACACTGTTTAAGCATCTATTAATGCTATGCTCACAGTGCTGGGGCCTAGCATGGTGCACTCAAGTGTTATAAGTCAACTAATCTACAAAGGCAGCATTCTCAAAGTGTTCTGTGGAAAACTAGTCTCTAAAGAAAAAAAGGTTCCTTGGCCAAACTGGTTTGCAAAACCCCGAATACTGTGACTTTATTTTAAAGATATCCTCACTGCACATAGTAAATTAGATGGTCTGAGAAATCCTAAAAAAAAGAACCCTATTTACCTTAGTTTAACCCAATGTTTTCCAAGCTTACCTGACCACAAAACTCTTAAAGTAACACCTAGTAATGTTCTGCAAAACTACTGTTCCAAGTGCTGCACACACTTAGAAAATGCTGCCTTGAGGTATTGTAACTGAGGGTTCTTTGGATGGAGCTGAGAATCCATCAAAAGGTAAAGTCAGGCCGGGCACAGTGGCTAGCACTTTGGGAGGCCAAGGCATGAGGATTGCTTGAGGTCAGGAGTTCGA
The DNA here is from genome assembly GCA_963574885.1 of Lepilemur ruficaudatus. Lineage (NCBI taxonomy): Eukaryota > Metazoa > Chordata > Mammalia > Primates > Lepilemuridae > Lepilemur > Lepilemur ruficaudatus. Next base: position 51,706 of record CAUYRT010001922.1, read on the forward strand.
GACCAATCTGAGAAAGAGCGAGACCCCGTCTGTACTAAAAATAGAAAAATTAGCCAGGTGTGGTGGTGTGTGCCTGTAGTCCCAGCTAACTGGGACTGAGGCTGAGGCAGGAGGATCGCTTGAGCCCAGGAGTTGGAGGTTACAGTGAGCTATGATGACATCACTGCACTCCAGTCTGGGCAACAAAGCGAGACTCTGTCTCAAAGAAAAAAGAAAAAGAAAAAAGAAAATGTAGTCAAATGAGCCAACCTCACATTCCAATGCTTAAAGTCCTTTGCTGAATCAAGTTGCATATTAAAGGAATAAAGTCCAAATCCTATCTCGTCCATAGTAAAAATAGCAAGTGCCCATATAAGCTTTGTTGTCAGGCACTATTCTAAGCATATAACATATTTAATTCTCACAATGATACTATCAACCTGATATCTAGCCATCCTCTCTTATCCCATTTTATAGATAAGGAAACTGAAGCACAAAGATAATAAGTAACTTGTCCACCAGTTAGCAAAGAGTAGAGTGGGCATTTGAAAGAAAACACGCTGTCTCCTAAGTCTGTGTGCCGATCCAAGAAGCCCTCCCTACCACAACAAGCCCCACAGCCCTGTCTTGGAGTAGACACTTGGCACCGTCTCATACACTGTCCTTCTTAGGTGATTAGTGAGTCGCGCAGAGCAGCCCGCTGCCCATATGCACACTGCCTGGCTCGTCAAGTTCAGGAGCACCGTCATATTCCAGATGGGGAAAGAGAGGCACAAAGTGGACCAAAGTCAGCCCTGCTCGTGCTCTCCATCCCACCCCACTGCGAGGAGTAGGTACAGATTTAGTAGCTGAGCACCACCTGATGGCTTGTCCACTAGCCATGTGAGGGGGCACTTGTTCCCTTCGTCAGGGACTGGTGGAGATGTGGAAAGAATGAGCCATTTTCTCAATAAAATGTATAGCCCCCAAACTCAAAAGGGAAGTGTCCGGTGAAACCATGTCTTTCAAAGTAAGTAAAGTGAGGAAATTTCCTGCGTTAAAGATGTTGCAGTGCATCACATTTACCAGAAGAAAACAGTCATTCCAAAAGGTGTTATGAGAAAGGCCACATTTTGCAATTAACAAGCTTAAGGGGAGAAAATAAATCAGATTACTCAGTAACAAAGTTTGTTTGAAGGTGCAGTGTTATAATTGGGTATCAAATGCATACATCTAAAATTTTGGCAAAAATAAAAAAACACCTCATATCCTTCCATGACTTAAATAATTTTTAAAATGCTTAAGTGCAATTGCAGAGATTTCATTTTCTTTAAAAGACTTTAAGAAGATCAACATTACAAAAATAAAAACCCTCAAAAAACATGGCCCTCACACATTTTTATTTTTCTGAGTTGATCCTTAAGCAAAAGCAAAATTTCAACACTGGAGCAGAGGAATAAGGACCCCGGAAGCCTTTTGGATCAAGACAGGCCTGGAAAGTGCTACCACTTGGAGCCAGGTAGCCTCCTGATCCACAGTCCTTGACTCTCTAAACCTCAGTTTCTTCAAGGATGACACAGGAAGCCAGGTGTGGTGGAGCGTGCCGGTAGTCCCAGCTATCTAGAGGCTGAGGCAGGAGGATCACTTGAGCCCAGGAGGCTATAGTGAGCTATGATGGTGCCACGGCACCCTAGCCTGGGTGACAGAGTGAGATCTGGTCTCTAAAAAGGAAGTAAAATAGGGACTCCAATGTCTACCATAAAATTTAAAAGAAAAATTGCATAAAATCTCTAAAATGGTCATTCCCTTCAATGGGCAATAGGTTTATTTAAATCAGCTGTATGATTTAAGGCATGATTAAGAGAAACAATGATAAACTCTCAGTTCCCTCTCAACTGCCTCCTACCCTCCTTATCTTTTTCCTTTGTACCTCTCCAAGACTAAGGTAACTGGATTCTAAAAATTGACTTTAAATTACAGTAGTTCCCTTATTTCAATAATAGCTATTGTGTTTAATGGAGGAAAAGATGCTCATTAAACCTTTTGGAAAAATATCAACAGCTGGTTGGTTCTTCCTGCTTTAACCCCAGATTTCTCCATCTTGGCACTAGTGACACTTAAAGCCGGATAGTTCTTTGTTGTAGGGGCTATCTTGAGAATGGTAGGGTGTTTGGCAGTATCCCTAGCCTCTACCAACTAAATGCCAGTGTGACAGCCAAAAAGAACTCTAGGCATTGCCAAATGCCCCCCAAAAGCAAAATCTCCCTGGTTGAGAACTAAGAAAGTTTTTAAGCCCTTAGCCTGAAACCTGAATGTTTTCTTCCTGGCTGAAATTTGAAAAGAAAAATCTAAAATAGAGAATGCCTTGCAAACACTTTGTGGACTGGCTCTCTTCCTCTCAAACTACCCAGCATGGAAGCAGACTTATTAATATTGTAAGTGCTTGTGTGCTTTTAATGAGGTAGGTAGCCAAACTCATAGGCTTCCAAATTTCCTCTCCTGGCCAGTTATAGAAAGAGTACTGCAAGAAAAAAAAGAGTTGGGCTTAGGTTGTCCAGGTAAATACAATATTTTGAGGAAAGAAAAACTGATAAGAGTTATCACTATATTGCCCAGGCTGGTCTCAAACTCCCGGCCTCAAGTAATTCTCCCACCTCGGCCTCCCAAAGTGGGGAATTACAGACATGAGCCACCCCACTCATCTGGAACTCTACTTTTTGCTCAATTTTTCTATAAGTATAAAACGGCTCTAAAAAATTAAGTCTACTAATTATTTTTTAAAGTATGGATCTGGAAGAGTAGAGGTCAGAGAAAGAGAGGAATCATTTTGGTAAATATTTGTAAAATAACGTACCCTTCTTGTGTTAAATAATGCAAAATCAAAATGAGAAGATTTTTTCGGCGTGCTTCTATCCTCATCTCGCACTGTGAACAAAGAGAAAAATTTAGATAGGATGACAATGAGAAATAACACTGCTTTTATAGCAATAAACCCTTTAAGGTAAATGTAACCTGTCAAAACCAAGCAGCATGACTTAAAGGCTTGAAAGCAGTTTCAAGTCTCTAAGGATATATAAAGTTGTTTTCCATTGTTATTTTCTTCTTAAAGCTGCCTTCTCAATTGTAAACTTCAGGGAAAATGATTTGAATTAGGATTGCGCTTTATTAGTTGCACCTGTTACTGCCAAGCCACTTGGCCTTTTATCGCTTATTGCCATGAAGAAACAAATATGCACCCTCTTGCTATTTGGACCAGTTAAGGAAAGTGATTAGAAAAAGATAATCAGCTGTGAGCCAGAAATCAGCTGTGACAACACAGCACATACCTGCTACTGTATCTTTAATTCACTCAGAGTCCCACCCAGTCCCTGCACGAATGCAGAGCTGAGTTCCCAGAAACCACTGAGGGATGACTGCACAGCCGAGCATTTAGAATAGCCACTGAGAACAGCAGAGGCCATAAAAGGACAATCCCTGCATACGAAGGTCCTTATTCAAGCTGGCTGACTCTGTACATTTATTCACAGTGTTAATGTGCTACATTTAGGAATCTGGTATCTCAAATTCCCCCACAATGTATTCACAAAATACTCATAGTCAATAATACTTTCCCTGTTTGAAAGTAACTTACACATCTTTATCTAAGGACAACACAGGTAAGAACTGGATAAAAGCAAATAAGACCCCTGTGGGGCCCAAATGATGTCGTAAAATCTATGCACAAACACAACACATATGAACACTTTTCAGGCATTCATCCAGAGCTTTCCAAAAAATGAATATTGTAATAAAATTAAAACATGTAATACTTAAAAATCAAATATAACTGTATATTTTTCCTTTTTAAGTTGCTTCTTATCGTGGAAAAAATATATACTACATAACATAAAATTTACCATTTTTAAGTGTGCACGCCTGTGGCATTAAGCACATTCACCCTGTTGGACAACCATCACCACCAGCTGTCCCCAGAACTTTTTCATCTTCCCCAGCTGAAACTTTGTCCCCCAATAAGGCACTAAATCCAAATTCTTTCTGCCCCTAGCCCCTGGCAGCCACCTTTCTACTTCCTGTCTCTATGAATTTGCCTATTCTAGGTCCCTCCTGTAAGTGGAACCATACAGGATTTGTCCTTTTGTGACAGGCTCATCTCACTTGGCATAATGTCTTCAAGGTTCATCCATGCGGTAGCTTGTGTCCAGATTTCCTTCCCTTTTAAGGCTGAAAATTGTAATATATAATAATATACTATAAAATGTTAAAGAAAAACAATATTCTTCTGTCCCATTCTACTACCCCACCCCTCAGTCTCACTCCCTAGAGTCAA
>CAUYRT010001923.1:0-105719 GCA_963574885.1 Lepilemur ruficaudatus
ACAATTAAAAATATATAGAAAAATTAGCCGGGCATAGTGGCACATGCCTGCAGTCCCAGCTACTCGGGAGGCTGAGGCAGAAGGATCGCTTGAGCCCAGGAGTTTGAGGTTGCTGTGAGCTAGGCTGATGCCATGGCACTCACTGTAGCCCAGGCAGCAGAGTGAGACTCTGTCTAAAAAAAAAAAAAAAAAAGTCCTTAGAAAAATGCAGAGAATTTTTTTTGCAATTAGTCTAGTTTGACCTCTGTTCTTCAGTTCTTGACTAAAAAACACGGTCGCTTTCTAACTGAAGCATTGTTTCCTGTCTTAACTATTCTTTTGAGTGTCATAAAGACCATAAAACAGATTCACGTCACACTCTTGATTCTTCCAGCAATACAAAGAATGGACAGATAATTATTAAGCTGGAAAGAACGTATCTTTTCACCTAGTACATTTTCCTTATCACTGATAAGCTATCAAAAACAATTACGTACTTACTTTCTTCAAAATGAAGTCAAATTTTAAACTGCCTAATTGAGACACTCTGGTCTACTGCTAAGACCACAATTCTTCACTACAAAAATCGTACAGTCTATTTGTTTTATGCGTTTAACAACAAAATAATGACAACGCAAAGGCAAATGCCAACTTATAGGGTGCGTCTTCATTTCTCTCAGTTATCCCACAATTCATTACTGAAGTCTTTGATTCTGGTACTTTGTTGCCTGGCTCATTCACAGATAGGTAGCTTTAAGTATTTCCCAACAAGAAAAGATGTAATACATTCACTAGAAGCAATTTGCACATCTTATTTTCTTAACAGATCTGAAAATGTGCTCTAATGTGCGTGCTGTGAACAGTATGAAAAATGGATAACACCCGTTTCAAATAGTCGACGTTTCACCATATCCGCACCACGTGGACACACGCACGTGGCACACTTAGGTGTCGCGATGCCTGGCAGACGTGGCGGGGACCCTGAAGTAGCGGTAACGTGTTCGAAGGCTTGGCTGGCGTTTTCTTCCCTTGTGTGCGGCTCTCAGCTATAATTAACTAGCTCTGATTAACCTAGTTAGCTGAAGATAGCTAGCTCATGGTTAGGGAATGATTAATATGCAAGGAAGAGACATGTGTGCGTGCATGTGTCTGTATATCTGTGTCAACCTATATAGCGATGGGGGTGGGGAGAGAGAGAGAACAGATAAAGAAAGAAAGAAATGGCTCTCACTCTTCCTCAGTCTTGCAAGCACATTGCTCTGAGTACCAAGAAAGACTTCTGGAGTGCCAAGCAAAAGAACAGCTCTAGAATGCGTAATGCCCGAGCGTGAGTACAGTGAGAGCAAAGCCAAGAGAACCTCTGCAGAGAAATACAGAAAGAGGCAACTCCTTATTTCATCCAGGCAACGAACACATGGCCGGCCTTTCTATCTACCTATCCATCCATCTACCCATCATCTTTCTATCATCTATGTGTCTGTATCTTTGAAGTTGAATTCGGAAGTGAGAAAGTTATCGAAGGAGTCTGAATTAATACCCTCAAGTGAATTTAAAAAATGGAAATCAGGTTCTTCCCTAGCACATCATTCATTTGCTATTTCAACAATGAGGACTGGCCTTTCTGATCAGGTCGTACGGAAGACAGTTCCATACTCTGAATTAGCGAAATACGCAGAGTCAAACTTTTGATGATATATATAGTATCAAAGAATACATCTTTTGTGACTAAATTTAGGATGAGCATCTTTAGATGTCAATTCATAATAGATGGTAGCTTTTTGGAAACGTAGGGGGATATGTGAGCAAAAATGTTGAAGACCTTTTGGTCTAGTACGCACCAGCTCTGGCCCTTGAAATGGGAAAGGGAAATTTAAAACATCTTTCCTTAAGAAAACAGCCTGATTTACAAGGCTCTCGTCTTTCTTAAAAAATCCTATTTTCCAGGGTCAGAAGCTGACTATGATATTGGTCTTCCTTCTTGCATCCTTCCACACCAAAACTCATTCTGCCAAGGCAGATACCTCAGGGGTAGAGTACAGAAGAGGTCATGTACTGAGAAAGGCAAGAGGGAAGAAAGCACATTTATAATACTGAAAAGTAGTATCTCATTATTCATACAGATCCCAATCAAACCACGGTCTAAGACAACTCTATGTAATAGAACTTTGTGCAGTAAAACGTATAGTTCAAATATGGCAACCAATAGCCACAGTGACTACTGAGTGCTTGAAATGTGACGAATATGGCTAAGGAACTGAATTTTTTGTTCTGTTAGGTTTTAATTAAAGTTTAAATAGTCACATGTGGTTAATAGCCATTATTTTGGTGCCCATGTCTAAGATATATAATTCACAGAGAGTTGTTTTCATAAGGCACCTGTTACAAAGAGTTGTAAGCCTCAAGCATTAAATGAGTTTATGTATAGTTACATGTTCATCATATAAAGTTTAGAAACTAAAAACGGCAAAGAAAAAAAGAATCATCTGTAATTTCAGCACTTGGAGATAACTGCTAGTAAGAGCTAACAGGTTTGTTTTTCCCTTAACAATGAACTGTGAACGTCGCTCTGATTCTCAATATATGTCAGTCCATATTGCTGTCTAATTTTCTTCGGCTGTGTAGTATTATATTGTATAGCTATATCATAATTCGCTTGCGCAGCTAAGTTTCTGGTGTTAAAAAACAGTGAGGGCTAAGTGAAACAAAAATTTCATCTGAGCCTTTCTGGAATAGTCTTTCACATAGGAAGAGAAAATAAAGTTGCCTCTGACCCATTGGTAGAAATTTGAGCGTAGCTTCCCAGGGATGTGCTTGGGCAGCTATGCTCAAATTAGCACTCTAGTCCAGTTTTCAGTGACAGGCGAGAATAGTGACACTCAGTAAAATTATGTGACCTTTTCAAAGTGACACAGAACGTAGTGAGCTTTCTCTGCAGGCCATGCTTTATATAATAGAAGCAATCACGCTTCCCACTCGGCCTCCGTCTCTGAAAGTAGCAGGTAAATGCAGACCATTTTCTTATCACCCATAAAATAAGAACAGTCAACTTTTCCTCACTCTTACGCACCCGGGGTGCTTGTCTCAATTGTACCAACCAGCTAGAACTCGGTAAGCACTGCCATCTTAGACTAGTTTCATTTGGCATTTTTTAAAACTGACCAGGAAAAGGCATTGCTCAAAAATTGTTTTGGCATAAACATTGCTCAGCACTCTTTTCTACCAGATAAGTCTGACCAAAAAAATAACTCAAACCAATCAGTAACCTGTGGTGGCATTATTCAATATGTCATTAGAGATTCTATTCTTACCTTTGCATTTTGAATGCATGGACAAAGGGCCCAGGCCGCGCTGGCCTTCACATCTGGGTGAGGATTTTTCAGCAAGGACCACAGCAAACGAACTCCATCTAAGCTATCAATTATCCTAGTGCGGAACACAAAATTGTGGTATAAAACTGTAATTAGGAAGTCAAATGAAAATTTAAGTGGCCCACCTATTTACATAATTCTAATTATTTTTTCTCCTTCTGACATTTTGCTTCCTTTTTTTTGTTTTTTTTTTTTTTTTGCAAAACTTCAACGACAGCAGGTTGTCGAATGGTTCGCCTCTTTGATTTCAGTTCTAAATTCATGACCCAGAGAGCAAGCTGCATGATAATTACAATTCACACAAACTGAAAATCAAGCCACGTAATTTTTTAATTAGCTGAACACAGACTGTTACCTAAATGTAAAAATACTGGTTTCTTTCACATAGTATAGTAACATCTAAATACTTTCCAAAACAAATATTTATGCCTCAAAACCGTGCAGTTACCTTTTTTATTTGGTCTATGTTTAATTGACTTACCTTACTGTATGACATATTTTAAACTCTTTCAGCCCTAATCTAGCATTAGGAAGTAAAATCATTACACCACAGTACATCCTTTGTTGGGCACGAATAACACGTAACTTGTTTTCCATGTGTGCCCTTCCCAGCAAGGCTAACATTGCAGACTGTGTTATAATTACTTAAACACACTGTAATCAAAATATCTTCATGACTGGCTGAAAAATGAATTATCATCAGAGCCATCTCTATACCATCTGTCTTCTGTTTATATATCAATCAGTCCAGAGAGCATAACCCCACGGCAGGGTCCACTGAGTACTTGAAGTCACTGAGTAAATGAAGGCCAAACAAAACTTAATATCCTTTACAAACATGGCTTTGTTCAGAAAGGTATATTAAACTCGAAGCAGATGAAAAAAAGATAAAGAACATCAAAATTCCTTTGCTTTTTAATCTCAAGTTGATTTAAACACATGTAGTATTTAGCCACAGATAGAATAAATACGACTAGCTTAAAATGCCATTCAAATTCTTCCTTGAAAACTGACATAAAAACATCTACATTTCTTGATTATCTGAGATGAGTTTGGCAGAGAAAAAAAATGTAGTTTTCCAAAAGTTCCAAGTAGGATATCAGTTTTGCATAACCTTCTGGAACTGGTGATGCAAATAACCTCTAGTAAGATAGAAACTGTCTCTTTCAAAAATGACTTCTAATAAGGAAAAAAATGCACTGAGGGAGTATTTCACAGCAAAGCTTAAGCAAGCAGCTATTCGAACCTAAAACTTTCTGTCAAAATCATGCTGAAAGAAAACAAAGTTTTATTTCTCAATTTATGGAAAGTCTAAAGAAACATTCTGGGCACTTCACAACGAAAAATTTGCTTTTAAAATTTCCATTGAAAAGCCTTACTGCCTTACACATGCCCCTGAAAATATAATTAATGCTGATTCCTGAGTCTCTATTTTTCTTTAACACAAAATTTCACAATGAACAACAGTAAACAATTGTCTGTCCTGCCTTCTTGCAAATTTAGCATCAGTAATATTTTACCTGTCTGCTGCTGGCCGGACATCCCTTGTCATTAGAGTGGGAGTCATTTGGATGGCACGCTTTTCCAGTTTAAAAAGGAAAAAGGATAATTCAATCCTGAACCCTTTCCCCAAGACAAAATTTCACAGTTAGCTCTAAAAATTCACTATTGATTATAAGATTAGATATATTATTCCCTCCTTCTCCCGAAACCCTAAGCAATTCGTCGGCTGCTTAGTTACAATGGCTGAGGACTGCGGCCCCATATCTGGTATCTTAAAGACTCAGCAGAGCACAGAGTAACAGCCTCGTATGAGGAAGACATTATTGAACATTTGTAAGCACAGGAACTAACGAAGTCAGGGGGAGCGAACTTCAGGGCTTAACTCTACCCCCTGCATCTCCTTTACCCTCTGCACGAAATCACTTAGTGCTGGTTTTTACTGCACAGCCCCTCACGTCTCTCCTCCTGCCTTCTGTTCACCGTGCCGGCGCTCTAATCCTGGGCTTTACTACCTCGTATCAGAAGTGCTGGGGCGGGCGTATAACTTGATTTTCTCAATTTCCTTCCATCTTATAAATCCCTGCAAAATTCATCTTTCCAAAGAAACTTCTCGAGCTTCTGCAACAGCTCCTTGAGAGCAGGGCGCCAGGGACACGCATGCTGTTCATGACACCACCTAGCACGTTCCATCAACGCTTGTCGAACAATTCACAAGCAAAAGATCGCTCCCGGGGTGGGGTGGGGGAAGGAACAAAAGTCTTCGGTGGCTTCCCATGGCCTGCATGATATTAAAACTCCGATTCCTGAATCCAGTAATCAAAATTTACAGGGAGATGAAATTACTCATGAGCCTCCTAGACCATCTACTGAGCCCTAAGTACTAGGCATGCGGAAATAACGGCTACAGTTAATTCTCATTACGAGGGGTGGTTATGGTCTACTGAGTCGCTGCAGATACTGAACCACTGCTCTCAGGGGAAACATAAAGTTTTGTTCCTGTGTGCCTCTGGTCAGAATATTTTAATCAAATGATCAATATATAGCCTCGTTTCACGTGTATTTCTCTTTAAAGAGACCTTCTTTAAAATATATTGTTGGCTCATTCACATTGCTCTTATGGCCAACAGCTCTATCATCCGTGCTTGAATGAAGCTCATCGAACACGTGGATTTTCTCCGGAAGGCACCCCCAGCCTTCTTGTGCCTGGTCACCCCGCACAGCACCTCAGCGCCCTGCTTAGGGGCCATTTTAAACAGCAAGATCACCAACCCCAAACAAAACCGTGAAAAACATGGCACTAAATGGACCGCCAAACGGACAACTGGTTCACAGTAGGGCAGCTGAAACAAAAAGGCGGAGCGTCACTTCTGCTGACCCCAGCTGGGGACATGTGTGCTGGGTGACTCAAAGTTTTTCACTGCTCTGCACATGTTCAGGAGTAACAGCGAAAGTGACGTATTGATTTGGGGAGCTACGTGTGAATTCCTCGGTACAGAGTCTGCAAATAATGAGGAATGGCTACGTTTTAATTGTCCTTCAGGAAACTACAGTCTAGTGGGGGAGATACAGAGATGATTATGTCTATTAAAAATGCTGCATCCATGTGAACACAGAGAGAAGACCCTGGTTTACTCACAGACCACGACCCTCTTCTCCCTTTATGTCCTTTGCAACTATAAGCCTTTGCCCATGCCATCTCATTATTTTGCTATTAATATAATAATCTGTCACTCAAGATCTGTAACAAAACCTGGTCCCACAAACCTTCCGGCTTCCTCCTCCTTTAAAGCCTCTTGTAAATTTTGTCCTCCCTTTCCTGGTATTCACACCACACCGCTTTGCCCGTGGCCATGTGTGTATGCTTCTTATCTCCCCAGCTAGCATGCAATTTCCTTGACAGCAGGAATCATACGCTGCCCACCGCTGCTCGGGCATGCTACCACCCCGGCCAATACTGGTTACACGGATCTGAAACCAGACAGTCTTTGCTTACTCCGTGTTCAATGAATCAAAAATCTCTCCCAATGCAAATGTATTCCTTTTCAAACCTCAAACTTGCCAAATAAGTGTTCAAATTCTAAATCTACGCACTAAAAAGTTTTCATTTGAAGCTATCTCTAAGTTGAACGTGTATTTTCACAGAATTTTTTTACAACTTTATTACTTTTGCATACACAGCGATGGACTTGGAGGTAGTATTAATTTACACCACTGTCCATTTCCGATGGGTCTGCCCCCTTTGGTTTAGCCCTTTAATTTGATTAGAATCTGGCTCTGAATTCATTTCCAGCACGGATGGCTGCTCGTCCCATTTTTACATCAACCGAATTTTACATTAATATCTTAACATTATAAAAATAAAACTGAATTATATGTTTTCAAATTCTTGAACTTTCTCATGGAAAGTAAACTGCCTCGCTGGCAAAATAACATCTTTCAGTTCTAGAAAGATGAATTTATATTCATATTCTGGCTATTAAAAAATAAACAAACCAAAAGATGCAGCTGCTTGCTATGTGTCTCCGTCTCTTATATTAACATTTTCCAGGATTGTTATGAAGGCTAGCTGGCTTGTCTGCCCATTGAGGCCACATATATGAACAAATGTGAACAATCTGTGCCCACATTGTGGGCATGGGTAAGGCTGTAGGGTTTCTTTCTGGCAATATCAATACATCTATTTTGAAACCATAATTTTGCATGTTTTCTAAAAATTTCACAGTATCTGCTGAAAATTACACTGATAAACAGTATTGTATGACAATGGCCCAAACTAAATGTGGTTAGCCCAAAAGAACATGACGTTCTTAAACCACAACATTAAAAGATGTAACTGCAATATATAGGGTTTGGAAACCAAGATGGCAATTCAGTAAGAGGAGAAACGTAAATGTATGTCAGAATTAAAATGATCATCCCTGGGAAAAGAATTTTGCCTTTAAAAAAAAATCCTTGGCTGGGTGTGGTGGCTCACGCTTATAATCCTAGCACTTTGGGAGGCTGAGGCCGGAGGATCACTTGAGGCCAGGAGTTCAAGACCAGCCTGAGCAAGAGTGAGACCCCATAACTACAAAAAATATTTAATAGAAAAATTAGCCAGTTGTGGTGGTACACGCCTGTAGTCCCAGCTACTCAGGAGGTTGAGGCAGGAGGATCCCTGGAGCCCAGGAGTTTGAGGCTGCTGTGAGCTATAATGACACCACTGCACTCCAGCCTGGGCAACAGAGAGAGACTCTGTCTGGACTCTTCCAGACTCTGTCTGGAAAAAAAAAATCTTTGAAGTTATCTTTCTCTTTCTATGTATTCCTCTAAAGAGGCTATGAAAAAAACAAATTTGGAGAAGAGAGATGAATGTGACAGCCTCTGGAAAGGTATGTCAAGAATTCCTTGGCCTTGGAAAAGCAAGAGGATAATCTATGCTTTTATAGTTGGTATAAGCAGCATGATTAGAAAGACTCTAGAAACTTTTTTGTTAGAAAAATGATTCATTCATATAGTAAATATTAAGTGTGAGCCTATCACATGCCAGGCATTGCAACACATCAAGAGACACAAAATGTCCAATTGTCCAACTTTTAGAAATGCCAGGTTTGGTCATTTAATTATGCTGGTGATCACCAGATCTCTCCATTGCAAAGATGTTGTTTTCTCTTCTTATTGAATAATAATCTGTGGGGTCACACTTGTCACCCTGAGAAGGTCTTATCCCAATAACCTTTCCCTACTTTACAGTTTTAGCATCCATTAATTATCCTTGCCTAAAAGAATCCTAATAGGATAAATGTTGAATCCTTTCCCTTTAATGACCAATTTGTGGTTACCTCCTCCATAGACTAAGGAGATGTTCTCCTCTTTCTCTCTTTTTAATTCTTAGTAAGAATTTAAAATTTTCTGTAATTATATCTATTAATTATTTCCTCTATGGTTTTGATCTTTATCTTATGCTTAGAACAGCCATCCATACTCCAAGATAATAAAACTGCAATATATCTTTTGGCTTCTTATAATTTACTTTGTTTATACTTAAATCTTTTAACTACCTGAATTTTCTATAAGAAGGAAAGAGGGATCCAGGTTTTTTTCTTCATGTACGCTCTGCAATTATATCATAAATTTTAATAGGTAGTTATATATTAATAGATAGCTATAGATATTTAATATATTGCTGGTTTCTCTACTGTATTCCGGTGATCTGTCCATACCTGCACCATTGTTTGTTTTCAGTTGTATATGTGTGAGCTCTAATGACTGAAATGATCCACTAAATATATATCTTTTAATTATATACAATAATTTTGTGTCTTCTGATCAAGAGGCACTTACATAATTTGACTAGGATTATGCACTATTTTAAAGTGCTTATAATTGGATTCAATAGAAGGGAAATTCTGCAACCAGAGACAGAAAATTACATCTATATCTATATATAGATCTCAAATAAAAACGCTAGATTTGAAAGCTGTAGTAGCAGAAATGAAGACTTCATTAGATGGGCTTAACAGCAAACTGGACACAGTGGAGAAAATGATCTGTAAATTTAAAGATAATAGTCTACAGCCATATCACCCTAAACATGCCCAGTCTCATCTGATTTCAGAAACTAAGCAGGGTCAAGCCTGGTTAGCACTTGGATGAGAGATCATAAAAGGTAACCAAATTGAAAAAGAAAAAGAAAAAATGATAATAAAAGAAAGAAAAACCATAGTCTAATCTCTATGGAATATTATTAAATGAAACAACATATGTGTAATTGGAGTACCAGGAAGAGTAGAAAGAGAGAATGGGACCAAGAATATTTGTCAAGGCAATAACTGAGATTGTCCCAAAATGATGAAAGACATTAATCCATAGGTCCAAGAAGCTCATGTAACCCTAAACAGGATGAATTCAAAGAAAACCAAAGCTACATACATGTGCTTTACAGTTTAGGGTTTGGAGTTGTGGCCATTTCCTTGTTTTGTTGACTATAATTTTTTATCTACTTTTCCTCTCTTTTTTATAGTTTTCAAACCATTAACCAGAAGCCACGCCTTTCATAAAATTCCACAAACTAGTTTTGGTGCATTTATGAAAAAATGCTTATTTTACTGTCATCTCATCATCTACTCTACTATTTTTAAATTATCCCTTCACTTGTCTGTCCCCGCAGCTCAATCATATTCTTGGGACCTGTGTTTTATCAATGAATTCTTTTTTCATTTCCATTTAGTTGTTTCAAAACTTCATTGATTCTTTAAGAGCCAGAATAAGAAAAGAGTAGAGCTATTTTCTCTGGCCATCTCTTCAATGGATACAATGGAAAAGTCAATAAAATAACACTTTACTTAAAAATAGTTATATTTTACGTAACCACTTCCTACCCAGTCACTCTCTCTCAAACACACTCTTTTCTTCACGGCATTTCATACTATCTGGAATCATTTTATTTGTTTGTTGATTGAGCACATAGTCTGTGTTCCACAAACACAATGGTGCGTAAGTTCTAAAAGAGCATCAATTTTGTTTTGGGTACCACTATACATCCAGGACCTAGCACAAAAGATGCTCAATAAATATTTGTTTAATGGACAGAGGAATAAACAACAAGAATGTCACTCCACACAGCTGACCCTTGCAAATAAAAGATGAAGGCAGAGAAGGAGAATGGGGCCAGAAGGTAAATGCTTTGAACACCAAGCTAAGCAACTTAGGTTTGGTTGTTAAACCACTGAGAAGTCACTGAAGATTCTTTGGGCCAGGAAAACCTTATCAGATGCGCAGTTCAGGAAAATAATTTCAGTGCTGTGCAGGAAGGTATTAAAATGGAAGGAGGAGACGACAGGTGATGCCACATAAGACCCATTTCAATAGTCTGGGTAAAAGATGACAGAACCCAGCCGAGAGCAGAAAGGAGGAAATGCGTTCCCAAAGGTCAGAGGTAGTTGGTGGCCAATAAGCAAAAAATAAAGAGGAACCAGAGATCAAAAGAAATACACAAAGCCATTTCTGACAAGTGTTTATCAGGTCCTAATGAATACCATGCGTGTTTCAAAAAGATAAATACATTAGAAAATTGTTTTTGAGGTCGAGCCAATATTCTTCCCTTAAAGTTATCACGTGTGCAACTTGTATTCCTTAGTTTCTGAAACCCCCAAGAATAAGGAGCCAGTAACCAAATCAAAAGAAGTTATTGGAGGCATTAGTACTTCTGTATGAGATATGTGGTTAGATAAGGTAGACACACATGCACACACATGCACCTACACACACATATACACATACACATACATACACACATATACACATACACACACACACATACACACACAGCCCTGTGGGTTAAGTTTCTCTGGAGAACCCTAATATTGCAACTGTAACCCATTTGGGTTTCTCCCTCTTTGATATATATAAAATCTTGCTATTATTCTTAAATTATACCACACGTAAGCCTTTTCTTCCAAATTAGACAATAAGTTGCTCAAGGGACAAGAGCGTAGCTTAAAATCCTTTGTCTCTTCCCCTCATCAGTTGGCAGCTCTTTTTAGGTACTCAAAATACATTTGCTGAGTTGGTGAGAAACAAGGATACTGAGAATGCTACGCAGAACCACCTAGGACCTGAGTTAGACTGAGTGGGATAATCCTTCCCTAGCAGGCAGAGAAAAATTGTGTCGATTGAAT
Organism: Lepilemur ruficaudatus; assembly: GCA_963574885.1. Lineage (NCBI taxonomy): Eukaryota > Metazoa > Chordata > Mammalia > Primates > Lepilemuridae > Lepilemur > Lepilemur ruficaudatus. The sequence continues at coordinate 11,510 of CAUYRT010001923.1, forward strand.
TAAGGTTTCCATGTGGGAAATTGATTGCTGGGTATTGGAAATCCTCCCAATATGCCCAGTTTCAGCTCTGTAAGTTATTATTTGGTAACCTTGTTACTATTTACATGATAACACATTTCATTTTTTTCATCACTTGTACACACCATTTCTAAGCAATGACACTGTTCCGTGCCTCCCCAAGTGTCCCCCAACACTCTTATATGAAACCCCCCCCAGGGCCACTCACGTCATACTCTCCGGTTCCACTGCACAAGCACCAACTGCTTTTGTGACATTCACAAGCAGAGCCTGGTTTATGCCGACAAGGAGGTTCACCAGCGGCTGAATGCCGCCACACTTGCGGATGATGACTCGGTTTTCATATTCTTGGCAGCATTCCCCCAGAGCCCCAACCACATTCACGAGCACTTCTTCAGGCTGGTCTGTTAAAAGTCCCACCAAGGTTTCAATGGCTTTGTATTCTCGAAACCTAATTCACAGAGAGAGAGAAATGGGTGGGGGGGGGGGTGGTGGACAGTATTGGTTTTAGTATAAAGTTAGCTAATACTATTAATAATAATAGCCAAAACTCACTAAATGCCAACTATCCGCTCATTCAATCCCTACAACCACCCTATGATGCAGATGGTAGTTGACCTTCATCACCAGACTGCTGACCTAAAGCTTGGCACATAGCAGAGTTGACATCCACACCCACCATCTGCTCCAGACCTGTGCTCTTAACCACTGCGCTGCACAGCCTCTAAGACAGCTTGGGCTGTTTCCAAATCTGTGGGTCTACGATCCCACTCTGGGAAGGGTTTTTTCCCCGTCTTAGAGAGACTATTTTACATGAACAAAGTATTCCATTTACTTCTATTTCATTTGATACAGTTTTAGAGATGAGGTCTTGCTATGTTTTCCCAGGTTGGTCTCAAACTCCTGGCCTCATGAGATCCTCCCACCTCAGCCTCCCGAGTAGCTGGGACTACAGGTGGGCACCACCACACTTGGCTTACAAGTATTCTGAATGTTTAATGAAAGTGAATTATGTATACTTTTGCTTTTAAACACATCAAACACGACTTGATTATACCTGGTTTGGGTTTAGTAAGTCTCTCAAAATAAGTAGTAGCGTGGGCCACTTGGATAAAAATCTGTCATCCTCAGATATCTCTGGTGTTAACCATTAATACATTTAGCATCTCTCTTGCCATGCAATTTCACTCTGATTTTTTTCGCTATATCACACACACACACACACACACACACACACACACACACACACACATACACACACACACTCACACACACACAATATATATATATATACCAAGAGGAAGTGTGCTACATAAAGGTAAATATCTGAGAATGACTTGTTTCTGTATGGAACATTTTTTCCCTTTCTGATTAATTTCAGCAGTACTTTCAAGTACCGTGATGTGGCTGAATTAAGATAAAAGTTTAATTAGCTGAGGTTACTTTTAATGTAGCCATTACTTCACTACACGTTCTTTATTAAGTAACTTATTTTGTGTTAAATAGGAGATGTGAATTTCTTGTTAAAGGAAACCATCAGATGGAGACAATTCTGATGCCTCAGAACGCCCATCACTGACAGTGTGAACCTTAAAAATATATATAGAGAGAGATTTGAAAATTAAATCAAATGATCATAAAGTTTACAAATGCTTTAAAATAAAATTCAATAAAATCATCACATTTGAAAATGACTACTCTCTAAGAGTAACTCTTTAGTTGACATTTAGCTGATTCATCTTGTTTATATGTAAGGAAAGGAAAAAGAATGAAATCACTTCCAAATCACTTCCATCCAGTGGGAAATGTACCCCCTCACCTTGAGAGGTCTCCACAGGAGATATCAGAGATATTTCTAATATAAATGGCTGCCCATATGCAAAATAGCCTGTTTGCACAGAAAGACCATGTCAGGGGGCTTTTAGTCCTACTAAAGGACTACTGCTACTACTAAGCCTCTTAGTTCTACTAAGGCACAGAAAGTCATTGCCAGGTGGTGGGGTGGGCAGAGAGGTCTTTCCTTTCTAAGAATCCCTTCATTCTGCCAACTCCACCCAGAATGTGCAACCAACATTAGAATCGAACTACCATTTGATCCAGCAATCCCACTACTGTGATTTCCTTTTACCCAGAGGAAAAAAAGACATTCTATAAAAAGACACCTGCACGCGAATGTTTATGGCAGCACAACTCACAGTTGCAAAGATGTGGAAACAACCCAAGTGCCCATCAATACATGAGTGGATTAATAAAATGTAGTATATGTATACCATGGAGTTCTACTCCGCCACAAAAAAAATGGTGAACTAATACCTCTTGTATTATCCTGGATGGAACTAGAGGCCAGTCTTCTAAGTGAAGTGTCACAAGAATAGAAAAACAAACACCCCATGTACTCACCATTAAATTGAACTAATTGAATCAACACCTATGTACACATATGAAAAAAACATTCATTGGAGGGCACAGGAGGGGATGGGTAAATTCATACCTAACAGGTACAATGGACACTATCTGGGGTATGGGCACACTTTGACTCCAACAGTCCAAAAGCAATTTATATAACCAAAACATTTGTACCTCCATAATATTCTGGGAAAAAAAGCAAAACATTCAACTATTATAATAGCATTAAATTATAAGAATGTGTTTGGGTGGCCATATTTGTATTACAGAATATTGAGTGTCTTCTCTTACTTGGTCACGTTCTCTTTGCTGATGGAACATTTCCATATGGCCCCAGTGACAGCAGCTAAGCGTTCTTTATTGTCGGTGTTATTGAGCAGGCTGGCCAGGGGTTTAAGTCCTCCGTGCAGCCGAACCAGGTCCCGGGTTTCCTTATCTTCGGCACACTGCACAAAAATCAGATCAGAGGCTGTCAGTGACCGAGACGTATCAAGCTTTCAGTGCTTGCTGAAGTGGCTGCCATTCTAGCAGCTCTGCAATGTCCGAGAGTATCATTTTCTGAAGGTGCCTCCAAGTAAAATATAATTCTTCTCTATACTGGCAGCTATCTGACAGTATGTCTCTCCCCTTAGGTGGTTTTGGGAAAGAATAGCAGTTTCTATGTACTCAACAATTCTCCCAAGCCAGCTCTAAGGTAGCCTGGGCTTCCACTGAGACAGAAACAGAGGTCAGCAAGAAATCTAGAATGCCACATGCCTGGATGGGGGATTTCTGCAGCGATGCAACCCAGAGTCTGGGATAAATATACTAGACAGATGAGTGACAGGGGCTTGGTCAGGTCTTCAGTGACCCCTGAAATCTAGAGACGAAGAATTTCCCCAACAGACTGTCTACGCCCAGAGCAATGGGTTACATCAAAAGTACCTGACATTTTATTCAAACATGCTTATCCATGTTTGTGTCATCCTGTGAAATAAATATTTACTGCATAGATGTTCCCACTCGAGCATTCGTCTCAGGTCTCAGAGCCAACAGATGACAAATTTCGTATAGATTTGGCTATGATCCCAAGCTACAGTTGTTTTCGGATGCCATGTGATGCAGGCATGTGTCCTGCATCCTCCCTGAGGACCACTGGACAAAATCGTCACCCCAATATGCCATATGAGCACCTGCCATGTTGATCTTCAGAGTGTGGTTTTCGATTCTGGTTCAGTGGCAACTTTTAAAAATTAGTCACTATTTCCAAGCCACTGAATAGTTACTCAAATGAGGCATACATACAAAGCAAGGCTGTGTATCATTGTTACGGGCGGAATTGTGTCTCCTCAAAACTCGTATATTGAAGTCCTCACTTGCAGGACTTCAGAATGTGACTGTATTTGGAGACAGGGCCTGCAAAGAAGCAATTGAGGCTAACTGAGGCCATGGGGTGGGCCCTAACCCGAGAGGACTGCTTGTCTTGTTAGAAGAGACTAGAACACTGAAACTCATAGAGGAAAGACCACGTGAAGACACAGGGAGAAGACGGCCTTCTGCAAGCCAAAGAGAGACGCTGCAGAGAGACCAACCAGCCGTGATCTTGAACTTCTAGCCTCCGGGACTGCGAGGAAATACATTTCCTATTGCTAAAGCCACCAGTCTGTGTACTTTGCCATGACAGTCCTGGCAGCCAAATGCAGTCCTCTGCTGACAGGAGCCCCTCCTGCGACTCTGTCTTTGCGGCGCTCTCCGTCCGCAGACCCTGTGCGAGCGCTCCGGGGAGCCTGCTCTGCTTAGGCGGGAGCTGGCGCCCTCAGTGACCACCATACACAATCTGCCAAGGCCATTTTTCCTCTTTACCGTTCTAATCTGTTTTCTGATATATTATGAAATTCAGAATACACAGAAGTGGGTGACGGTTAATATAAGTAAACTAATAAAAAGATAAAACAGGAACACACACACATGTACACACACGCGTTCATCCATCCTGTCTTGATAGATACATTTCCCAAGAGCATCGTGTTGGAATAGCACATGGCAGGGGCACCAGGTACTTATTTATCTATTACTATTTTACACGAAGTAAATTGTTTTAGGAGCAGGAGAGATACGTGTCTTCTAGAAATGTAAATAATCACACAGGTGGAAGCAGGTTTCCCTTACGTATACAAGTCTCTGTCATTGACGCAAGCCAGCGCATTGTCCCAGACCTGTATATGCATGAAAATCCACCGGGGGTCTTGTTAAAGATGCCAGGAGTCCCCCCCGCCCCAGGGAAGGAGACCGCATGTTTGGAAACACTCCCCCCGACCGCTCGGGAAGAGTGTCGCGCCTGCCAGGGGAGCGCGCACCTGGTAGATGGCCATGGCGCAGTGCTCCTGCAGCTGCTCGTTCTCGCTGCTCAGGTTCTTCACCAGGTTTTCAATGATCCTCTCGGCCTTGATGAAGGCGCGGTAGCTTTCCTAGGAAGAAGAACTTAACTATTTATGGGCGTAGGATGCTCGAACAGAAGCCCCATCCACATCTATTAATAATTACGCTGGACAAACCTTCTTTGTAAATAGACAACAAAGTCCAAGCTTCACACATCGATACAGCAGTAAGAGAAGTAATCAACATTTAAACATATATATATCACACAGGTACTGATTTGATTACTGTCCTATCGCTTGATCGTCCCTTTCTAACAGAATGCTGACTTCTTGAAAAAGAATTCCTTGAGCAATCACAAGAACCTTGAAAGTGAGTTTTTTTTTTTCTACTAAAGAAAGTCAAGGTGAGAAAGCAGGAGGAGCGGGACTGGGGTGGGTACCTCTGACGCACACTCCTGCAGAGTCCCCACCACCGGAATCAGCATGTCTTCGTGAGAAGTCTTCAGCAAGCGGGCCAGCAAAGGGATGCCCCCGGCCATGCGGATCGCTTCTTTGTTGGCGTAACTCTTGCTGCAGCTCCACAGCGCCAGGGCCCCGCAGCGGGCCACCTCCACGTCCCTGGCGTCGTACAGACTCGTCTGAGCAGGTTCTGCTGAATTCTGTGCGCAGTCAAGTAGAGCAACCTGCGATAATAGATAAAACGTAACGCATCCTTCAAGTGCTACAAGATTGCTACCAAGATCACCACCAGCAAAAATAAGAATGCTTAAAAATATCGTTAGATAGAATTAACATCAAACAATATATTGAACTAATTATAGTCAACAATAAATTAAGGTATACTTTAAAATAACTACAAGAGTGGAACTGGAATGTTTCTAACACAAAGAAATGTGATGGATACCCCAGTGATCCTCACTTGATTATTACCCATCATTTGCCTGTATTAAAACATCATATGTACCCCATAAATGTTCATATATATAACTATTATGTACCAATAATAATTAAAAATAAAAAAAAATTTAAAAAGAATGTTTTTAAAATATCAACTTTCCTAGTACTCAAAAGCCGATGACAGCAAAGAAACAAATAAAACCCTTCAAAACACTTTCCTCCGGATTTGGGAGCTTTTACATTTCCTCCCCACAAGAAATTTAATCCCACCAAGATAGTGTTTTCTTAATATGGCCCCAATGTTTACAGTAATAACATGTGTAAACCACATCCTCAGCCCTAACATCTCAGAAAACCAGCTTCCCTAAACTTCTAGAACTTTCTAATGAGAACTGAATGGCCTTTACACCCTTAAAACCATGAGACCTCTTTGGAGGACAGAAATCGCCACATGTGCTACCAAAACCAACTGAGCCAAACAACACAGCTACCAGCATCCATTGTTTTCTTTGCTATAACTGAAGTCCCTGAAAACCTTAAGGGAAAGGCGATCTACTATGGGGACACAGCAGTGTGTCACGCTGCCCTGTGGAGGAAGTGAAGCCTCCGCAGAGATCCACGTGCAACCGTCAGAGGAAGCCACCAGCCATTCTTGCAGGCTCACTGTCTCACGCGGGGACTTGGAAGCCATCATTCATGGATGTCTACTCCATTCTTCTCTCTGCAGGCCAAATGACTGCCCACGTAGTCGTAACCACCAATCCCAAATTTAGTAGCCAAGGCTAAGTAGAGTCTCTCAATCCCAATGTCAAATTCCAGGGAGAGAGATCCAGTAGGTCTAATTGGTTATGGTCCAAGGAAAGGCAGGAACAAGGAGTATTGACGTGGCTTCCAGATACTGACTACAGGTGGGACAGCAATGTGGGAAAAGTTCTAAGACAATGGGATTGAACACAGGGCAGATAGCCTAGAAGTGTCTACTTTCATTATTCACTTATTATCTATATAAAGACCAGGCTCCTGAACTCACGTTAACTCACTGGACAAGGCCCTGAGCGAGCAGCTCGGTCCTTCATCTTCACCTCACACTGGCCCATCCACCCTAAGTCCGGCCACATTAAAGCCCTCAAACTTGCCGACGCTCAGTGCTGCTTTCCAGCTTTGGGTCTTTACCAACACAGCTTCACCTTCCTGAAATGTCCTCCCCTGGTGGGTGTGCCTGAAAAACTCAGCCAGCGACATCTCTCCCAGTCTTTCTAGAACCATCTCCTCCAAGGAGGATAGACTGAGCATCCCCTTCTCTGTTCCTTCACTACTCCCAGTACTGACTCCAATTAAATACCTCTCAAGTGTCCATCTCATTTTTGAAGCAAATAATGACATTTACAGTGCTTTACAAATAACAAAACACAGAATCTCTTTTAGTAAATTTCTGAACCCATTTCTCAGTGTACATAGTCACAGTAAAATCCATATTCATCTAATGGACTTTTATTAACCTTTTATATGTGTGAAGTGCCGCACTCAGAGCTGGGGAAGACACGGAGATGAATGAGACGTGCCCCTCGTGTGAGGAACTTGAAGTGCAGAAGTGGAGACAGGTCAGTAACATACAAGCTTGGGGGACACAGATCTATTGATCCTTACGAAAGAGAACGAAAACACACTTCTACACTGCATTAACTTTTATTAACGTCCTGACATGGCAAAGGTGGTGAGCAGAATTCTGATTGTTTTTCTTTTGGTAACAATTATTTTTTAAAAAATCACTTTTTCTGATTATAAAAGTAAGGCATACATAGATGAAAAAATGGCAAATGTAGAAAAACTGGAAGAAAAAGCAATCATTATTTCAGAGAAAACCTCCAAGAGCAATTTTGTATGTTTATTTCTAGTGGGTTTTTTCTCCCTCTACTGGTAGGGTAGATATTTAAAAATAGGGATCATAAATGTCAACACAGTTTTAAGTTCTGTTGTGATGTTACATAATGTTATACAATCTTAAATATTATACGCTTTATTCCTTGCTACTAAACACACTTCCAAAACACAATAGTGACAGCTGACTGTAGATATTTCCTACAGTCATACTGCAGACTGTCTCATTGATCACAAACTGTTAAACACCTGGGCTGTTTTCAGATCTTGGTCTTCCCGGTAACAATGAGGTGACTAAGAGCCTGCAGCTTTGACTGTCCCCGTGGGAGAGAGTCCTCACAGTGAGGCCACCACGTCAGCAGCCACGAGAAACCAGACCACTTTGCACCGCGCAGGTCTCCCCGTCTCTTACTGCCCCTGCACATGCACATGAACCCATCCCTCCAACAGTCGTAGGTGGTGACAATCACATCTACCTTAACAATTTTCTATTCCTTTGAAAAATGAGTTTGAACATGTTTCTTGGCCACTGACTGATGTAAATATGCAAAAATAATTCTTAAGGACATGTGACACAAAAACAGGAGTCCCAGAACATGCCCATATGGCTGAGGAATGTCCGGAGAGGCCAGTAAGGACAGCAGGGAGTCCCTTCCCCTCCCTTCCCCTCCCCTTTCCTCCCCTTTCTTTCCCTGGCGTGCCCTGCTGGCAATGTCAGTGCCACTCACCAGTTTGGTGATGCCTCCATGCTTCCTCACCACCTGCCGGGCTCTCTGAAACTTGGCGACATTGGCGATGGTCTCAGCCGCCAAACATTTCAGACTCTTGTGTGGGGAGTCGAGTATATTCACCATAATTGGTAATCCGCCAAGGTCAACAATAGTACGTCTGATTTGAGGATTATGACTGATTTCCTTCAGGATTTTTAATGAACCAATCTGCATGAAAAAAAAAGTTATAGATGGTGGAGTGCTGAATACATAACCAGTGCGATGTTTTCTGAAAATTCCAAGGTTGCCTAAAATCCTTCCCCAATTGAAGTTTTTCAGAAGTAGTGTCCACCCCCAGTGGTTACACACATCCTCCAAGTTTTCACACGTGCATCAGAGATGAATGAGGAAGAGCAAGAGAAAGAGGAAAAGCGGAAAGAAGAGAAAGCGCAGCTCATAAAAGGGAGCAGGCTGGTTACCAGCAACGACAGCAGGTAAAGACAGGAAACAGGTAGCAAGGAGAGGCAGACACCTGGAGCAGAGAAGAGAGCACAAGAAGGTGAGAACACGACCCCTCGGACACTGGGACGGAGCCACTCACCTTGCATTTGACTTCGTCTGTGTCAAGCAAATTTATTAACACCTCCAGGCCTCCGACATCTCTGATTGCCAACTGGCAGGTCTCTTGAGCTAAGTTGAAATCCCTCATTGAGCACAATGCAATCACTGTAGCTGTCTGATTTCCTCCCTATAGAGATTTGATGCCAGAGACAGTTAAATAAAACCACGTTCCCAGAGGAATGTACCAAATGGTTATGAATCCATGAGCTACTCTTGAGTGGCTATAATTTGTTAAATGAATCGTGTATAGCTGAAGCATGGAAAAGCTGCAGAGAGCGTCATAAAACATTGTTCCAATTAAGAGTCAACATCCAAAGGGGGTCTCTCTCCTTGAAACAGCTACCTAAGGTGGCATCAGTATACTGAAGAGAGTCGAGGGGCAAAGCCTGCAAGACGACCGAGGAGTGGAAGCTGTACATGGAGGTAAGAGAAGGTCTCCTCCCACCACTCTTGAACAGTGTGTTGTGTAATGCAAACTGTGTCTGAAAATTACTCTTATAGATGTGGGTAGAACATTCTGGAATAGAAAGAACCTAGAGAAAGGGAAACTGTATAGCAATGCAGACTGGGACCTAGAGCAGGTGGAGGGAGGCCTGTGGGTTTGGAAAGAGAAGCCAATTCCAGTAGGACCCGGAAATGGGCTTGATGGGCAGGACAAAGAAGAAAGAGAGCTTTGCCAAGTGAGCGAGAGGCTGGCCTAACGCAGGGAATCGTGCCAGTGTCTGCTTGGCGAATCGCCACCTGTCAAGAGCGATGGTGAGCTGCTCCTTTAAGATAAAAAGCAAAATCTGAATGATTAAAAAAAATTAATGACTGATCCATAAACCAGACCTGCTAGGAGACTAAAACCCAAATTCACTGCAGAAATTCTTAAACAATGTCCACTGATCGTGACCGCTTTGAAAATCTTCTGAAGAACATAGAGTAGCGCATATCGCTACAGAGACTGGTTGGCAAACAAGAGTGCTGGCGCAAGTACTGAAGCCATTCGTGACACACAAAACCTATATTTCTGTTGGAGCTAAGAACAGACTATTTTTGTAGATGGTGCTCATAATAGACAGACAGCCCTTAATCCCTGCCTCCCACAGTACCAATGGCCTCAAATTGCTCTCTCTTTCAAGGAAAGACACTTTCAAATTGTGTTTATTTTCATTGGTTAATTGTTATTGTACATTGCTGTTATCTATTTTTATAAGTGAAAATTACGCACATATATAATGTATATATACAATAGATAATATATTAATATATACATAATTTTATGTTTTATGCTTATATATAAATAAATTTAAAAATTTAAAAATATACCAAATATATAGCTGTTAAAAATATTTTTGTATAATAATCTGTACAATGGGCTTTAGCACAGAAAACAGAAATTACACACGAGTGCCCAACCCTCTCCTCCTTTGTATCACACATGGCACATCAGCAAATCCTCTTGTGAATTCAACACAGTAGGTTACTATTAAAATAAGAAACTGAAATGGGATTGCTAGAGGATCCCGAGTGAAGACGGAAAGGTTGAGAGTTCAACCTCTCCTCTTACTCCTTCTAAGGAAATTGCTTGCACATCTCTAGAAACGCAATAAACAACTATCACTGGCAGTTTCCACTGTTCACCCGAAGGCTCCCGGGGGTGAGCCAGGAGGTCCGCTCTAGTCAAGATCAAGTTTAGTGGCCAGAGCCTTAATTTTCTATTATTTACATTTAAAACAATAAATTAGGTTCTTACAGCTTTTAGTGCCCTTTTCTCCTTACTATCAAGAGAAATGTTACCTCTGCCAATCTTCCTCCAGTTGCTTTTAAAATAAAAAATAATAAATCCTGACTTTCTCACTGTCAGGTTCATAAACTCCCTTATTTGGGGACATAAGACTCCACCATGTGAGCACTTCCTATTCCTCTTTTAGAAAAACAAGAGGCAGATAATTTTTGCAAACCATAAAGCAGGATCTCCATGCTGACCATCATTTATCACAGGCAATTGTCCAACGCACAGAAAAAGAAAGAGCTGAGAAGATAAGAAAAATCATTTTCATTGGGACAAGTCTTTTTTTCTCCCTTGAATTTAAATGGTTAAAAGGAGCCAGAAACTTCTAGAGAAGGGGTCACGGGTGGTACCTCTAAGGAAAGAAGCTGGGTTTCTATATCATGAGTTTGAAAATCCAAACCAAGAGCTTCAGGTAGAAGGAGTTCTTTAGGCAGAGTAAACATGACTAGAAAGCGCAGGACGACGTGGAACAGGGCGTCATGGCTCAGTTAAGCCAAGAGCCTCCTCCCACCGCAAGGCAGGTCCGGCTCCCTGCAGAAGGATGCTCTGCCCTGACATCCTCAGCTGGGCATGAGCAAGGATTCTCTTGACTGTATTCTTGCATCATAATATTTTCTTTGGTAGCAATTTTCGGCTTATACACTCAGCACGATCTTTGTTTCCTATTTCAAGTGTCTTAATTTTTCTCTTCTAGACTACTTCCAACTTTTGAGCTTTACTTCATTACTTACACTATAACCAATGACACAAACTTTTAAAGGTCATTTCATTGCAGCAGATGAGCCACAGGTAAGAGTTTATATCTTTCTGAATTATCTGCAGGCCAATACGGAAGTCAAAGAATTGACAATTAAGAAGTGAGATCCTTATAGAAAAAAAAATTTTTCTTTTGTAAATCATCAGCTTTTTTTTTTTTTTCTGAAAATCTGGAAACATATTCATAGGCTTGAGGGATTTTTTTAGAACAGTTTTATATTAGGGAAAGTTAGTTTTTCCACATTTCAGGATTTAGTTCTACTCTTGTCACTGACCACACTCCCAAAAGGCTTATAAATCTTTCAGAATGAATACCAGAGGACCAGGGCCAAAATAGTCAACATACAGAGCCACAAATGTTAGCCAACTGCTATTCTTTAAATACCAGCTATGTCGAAGGATTTTCAAATGTTTGTTCTACTCTGTCCAGGTGCTATAAACATCTGACTGAGGAGAAACAGGGCAAATACACCCCTTTTTCAATTAGATCTCCCCTGAGGACATAATTAGTTGCCAATACTTATTTTCACATTTTATCACGCATTTGCATTAGTGAGGTTTTAAGAGCTGGAGAAAATATGGTAAAATATTATTTTACTGGCTTCTGAAGGGTTCTGAAAGATGCTTCCAATAAGCTTTTCCACTTCTTAAATTAATGCAATTCTTTTGCGAGTTGTCCTCCTGCCACTGTTTCTTCTCAAACATCTCCAGGCTCTTTGGCCTTTGGGCTTTTTGCAGCTCACATTCCTTTCGACGGCCAGGAGGCATTTGTTCACTGTCAAGTCAGGCTGCAAAGATGCAGAGATTGAATGAATGTCGCTTCCTCTTAACTTTTATTAAAATTTCTTTTTGAAAGACAAGATGAATTGAGGATATTTTTCTAAACCATGGGTTTTTTTTTTTAAATTACTTTAAATAAAATCTTTGAAATGAAGTATTTCCCTGTCTGGTATACAAAGAAATGCCTCTCCCTCGCTGTCGATAAGGAAGAAATAAACACTTACTAGGTTGAGATGAACAGCGTGCTGGAAAGGAAAGCAGCGAGCAGGCTGTCTCAACTCACGTCTGCATGCTTTCACTGGACAAGGGTGCAGCGTGTTTACTCTTTGCCGAGCCAGACCATAGGAACTAGAGACATCCTGGCATCCTGGTCCCTGCCTGCATGTAGCTCACAGTTTGGTGGAGGGGAAAGATTGTAACTTTTTTAAGCTCAGTCAAATAAATGACAACTTTGAGGGGTGTCACACCAGAGAGGAGCATGGCGCTGTGGAAGCACATCCCGGGTACTTTGATCCAGCCCGGGGCCTCCTCTCCAGGAGAGGAATGTCTGAGCTGAGATCTGGACAGAAAGTAGGTGCTTTCCCAGGTAGGAGAGGAAGGGAGGTGAGGAACATCCCACCAACTGAGCAAAGAGTACACACAAAAACCTTCCAGCGGAGTGGAGCATGGCGTGCTTCAGACCTAGAGAAGGCCCACGTGGCCAGATCCCAGGATGGGAGAGTGACAAAGAGGAGCTGAAAAGCTAGCTGGGCTGCTCGGGGCCAGCGGCCACGTTGGGAAATTTCATCTTTATCTCAAGATTGGCTAACAGAAGCTGATGACATTTTTAATAGAGCACACTGGCTGCAGAGGGCCCTGCTGGAGGGGGCAGGTGTGGATGCCTGGAGACCATTCAGGTGACTGCGGAGATCCGGAGAACCGAGGATAACTTGGGGCAGGAGGTTGAGGTGACTCATCACACGCCATACAGAGACTTTCGAAAGGAAGGTTTCTATCAGCTTTGTTCAGGAAAGGATACTACAAAAGCCAGGAGGCGAAACTCTACAGGGTCGTCGTTAGAACCTACCGTCAGAGCCCCCGTGACTACAGCGAGACAGGAAGGCAGCAGAGGAGAGAGGAGGACCAGGAGGGCCCCACCCTGTCTGCAATCAAGGAGCAGCGGGTGAGCCCTGGAGAAGCCACACAACCGAGAGGCAGCCTCCAGCTGGCTCTGAACGTTCAGAGCATTTTTTCCTACAAACATGCCACTCAGGGAGCGGGAACAGCGCACCCCTGCCAGGGACTGTTCATTAGTGATTACACAGGGCCTGGCACCCAGCGTAAGCTTGGCGTAGAGATATTCTTCTTCTCCCAAGATCAGAAATGCTGAAAGGTAGTGAGTGGCGTGGAACCCTGTGAGTCAAGGTAGTAAAATATATTGCTTCGCCTCTGTTTATTCGCAAACGGCCTTTCTACTGATGACTCAGCGCTCATAAACCCAAGACGCAGCAGAACCCCACAGAAAAAGAGAAAATACTGTTTCCAGAAGAAAAAAGAACAAATATGTATGTATATATTCTTACAGAAATTAGAGTCAGGTTGTTGTATGACAAGCTTGCTAAGAATTTTTATCAGGAATAGGGAAGGAACATGTGAGGATTCTATACACATTCTTTTTTAAGTAGCCACGGAAACTTACAGAAATTGGCAATTTACTGGAATGTCCTAGTCATTGCAATGAGGAAAAATGTATAGCAAATGGAACTGTCTTCCTAAAAAGATTCAAAAGAATGAACTCAATAATTATAATACTTCATAAAAATAGGTGGATACAAGAGCAACGTTTAAAAATAAGTAACTCTTCATACACTAAGAATAACAAATCAAAATGTATTTAGAAAAAAGTTCCCATGCCAGTAAGTGCAAAATAATAATAAAAATATCTATGGCTAAATCTCACAGGAAATGTTTTGCATATGTATGGGAAAAGCTATTAAGTTTTACTAAGTACATAAAAGACTAAATAAACAAATGGTCGCATCATGTTCATAAATGAGATAACTCAAGGTTATTAAAATTGCAATTTACCTAAAAATAATTTATAAATTCATGAAAGTCAACCAAAATGCCAACAGAATTTTTTAGTTTTGTTTCTAACTTCATCTCCTTCTAAAGATGATCTGGAATGAAAAATTTACCAAAAAAGTTTAAAAACATTTTTTTTTTGTTGTTTTTGAGATGCGGTCTTGCTCTGTTGCCCAGACTAGAGTACAGTGGCGTGATCATAGCTCACCACAGCCTCAAACTCCTGGTCTCAAGAGATTCTCCTGCCTCAGCCTCCCAAGTATCTAGGCCTATAGTCATGTGCCATCATGCTCAGCTAATTTTTTTTTTTAGAGGTGGGGGTCTCACTATGTTGCCCCAGCTGGTCATGAACTCCTGGCCTCAAGCGATCCTCCTATCTCAGCCTCCCAAAGTGCTGGGGCTACAGGTGTGAGAAACCATGCCCACCCAATTAAGAAAAATTTTAAGATGCCTATCTGGTCTTCCAAACAATAAAAGCCAAAGTTATGGTAATTAAAACAGCACGGGAACATCCCCATAAATCAATGCAACAGCTAAAGATCCAGAAACAAAACTCTCACGTGAGATTACAGAATTTGATAAAGGTAGCATCCCAGATCATTGGAGGGAAGAGTGGATGGGCCAGGAGTCTGTGCTGAGACAACTGACTGTCCATCTACAGAAAAAAAGGTAAAGTTAGGTGCCTACCATATACTATACATAAAGTGAATTCCAGATAAAGATTCGAACATTTAAAAAAAACTATAAAACTACCAGGAGGAAATAAGAAAATATTTCTGTTCTCGTGAAATGGCTTCAGAAAAACCTTCCTAGTTCCCAAGACACAAAACCCACAAGGCGTGAAAAAATAATTGATATTTGTTAACATACAGAAGAGTAAAGACGTGATGAACTAAGAGAAAATATCTGCAGTTAATATAACAGAAGATTAATCTGCATCATCAAGAATCGGAAGACAGACATCCACACAGAAAAGTAGGCAAAGGATGCAATGCCATGGCTATTTGACAGATGAAAAAAAATGTATCAACCTCACTAGCAATCAGAAATATGCAAATTCAAATAAGATACAATTTTTTTCCTTTATCAGAATTGGCCAAACTAAACAAATTTTTTAAAACTACAAATCGGTGAGAATTTGTAACAATGGATTTCAACCCTAGATGAACAATTTTAATACTGCAGGGAGATTTTAAAGACTATCAATGCCTACATTCCATCCCGGGCCAACTCATTGAAAACGTCCATGAAAGGTACCTGGGCTCAGAGTCTTTTGACTATTAGTATGTTTGTTTTTATTTTTGTTTTTAAGAGCCCTGACTGATTTCACTCTGTTTCAAGGTTGAAAACCATTGATATATTACTGGTAGAGCATACACTGACATTTCCTTTCTGTAAGGAGTTATCAAAATTCTATATAAACAAAGTTGTTTGGTTTATTAGTGTTCATTATGTCCCTTTAAATTTAAGAAATTGTAATGCAAGGCTCCTCAAACTTTAGTGTGCATATATTTCTCTCTTTGTTTTAAACAACATTATTGAGGTATAACTGATACGTAAAAACGGCACACGTTTAATGCATACATTTGATGAGCTTGGACGTATGCATACACCTGTGAAATCATTACCACATCAAGCATCAAAGTAATAAACATAGCCATCACCTACAAAAATGTCCTTTACCCCTGCCTTTTTTGTGGTAAGGTCTGATAATAGGACAGCTACCTCTTAACTGTTTAAGTGCCTGATACATACTGTTAACTATAGGCATTATGTTGTACAGCAGATCCCTAGAACTTGCTCATCTTGCGTAAATGAAACTTTATACCCATTGAATGAGAACTCACAATAGAGCTATCAAAAACTTAAACATACATTTCTCTTCGACCCAAGCAATTCCATTTCAAAGAATCCATCCTAAAGAAATACTGTACATATCCAAAGAATGTGTAAAAATCTTTGCTGCAGTATGGTTTATAGTAACAAAAATTGACTGAGAGACAAGCTAAAAGGTTATCAGTAAGGGAATTGTTACATAAATTAATGATATATACTTATAATGGAATACTATGTACTAATTAAAAGGACTGAGGCACGTATGAACAATCACTAAGATGTAACACTAAATATAAAAAGAAAAACATAGAGTAAGAAATAGTATGATTCCATTTCATTTATGTATGTATACGTACATAGAGAAATATCTGGAAGGGAACTTGTTTGTTTGTTTGAGACAGGGTCTCCCTCTATTGCCCCGGCTGGAGTGCAGTGGCATCATCACGGCTCACTGCAACCTCCAAATCCTGGGCTCAAGTGATTCCCCTGCCTTAGCTTCCTGAGTAGCTGAGATGCTGGGACTACAGGTGCACACTACCACGCCTGGCTCACTTTTCTATTTTTAGCAGAGACGGGATCTCACTCTTGCTCAGGCTGGTCTCGAACTCCTGAGCTCAAACAATCCTCCTGCCTCAGCTTCCCACAGTACTAGGGTTTTATAGGTGTGAGCCACCATGCCCGGCCCTGGAAGGGGACTTTTAATTCTTTTGCATAGCTTGAATTTTTACAATGAGCATCTATCAGTTACTATTTGGATAATATTTTAAGATTTTCAGCACAGAAGGGAGTAAGGGACAGATAAGCAGAGCAACATGTGCTTCTGGTGTGCCGTGCATGTAGCAGAGACCTGGCAGCCCACACCAGACAGCCACAGCAGCGCTGGGAAACAGCCCCAGCCCTCCGGCAGGTAATGGGCCAAAAAGGGACATGAACCTTAATATTTTTCCTACAAATATGCAATTTCTTGTAACGATTACCTGTCTCTAAGACCTACAGACAGATGTAAAATGAAAGATAATTTATACCAGAGCTGGCCCTTCTTACTCACTAACTCACATATTTAGAAATTCTTCAGCATGCAAACTCTCATAGCAAGACATGAGCATGTGTTATTCAAACAAAAAGCAAAGCAGCCTAGCACCTTATGCGAACAGGGAACTAGCCAGTGCTACTTTTCTCTCATCTATTTAGATTTCTCAAATAAATCTGGGGGGAAGGCATACTTTGAGGAATAAAAAATAGGTGTTGCTACAAAAATGTTGGGCAAAAAATTCCCCCAAAGATCTTCATATAGAACTGTGTTAGATATCACAATTCATTCCCATCAAAAACCTTACGCATAATTAATAGGCACATGCAAAACATAATTATGCCTTAGCTGGGTCGTTTTTCAGTTAATGTGGTGTGGTAACACAATGTTAGCTATTGGAGAGACAAACTGTTCTGGGTCAGTAGCATTGTATTATACTCACCTGATTGTCTTTACTCTGCGGTTTCTCCACATTTATTTATTTAAGACAGCCAACAGGCAAGGGGAGTTTAAAGCTCAAAAACTTAAAAAGTTATTATTTTATTTGTGGAGTACAGATTCCCCTTTGGAAATGAGGAACCTCTCCACCATCTCCTTTGTAATACAAATAAAAGAGGACTAATTCTTCTGTGGGCAATATAAGCATACAAGTAACACACATTTCAAGTAATCCAAGTTCTTAAAATGCATTTACTTTTTACACTATAATACCTACGAAAACATAAACGCAGGCTCTACCGAGTAGGAATTTTGTTAGCTAATGGAATTTAAATATCTTACGATTTCAAACAAGTACAAAAATTTTTTTAAGTCACAAAAGTCCTCCTACTTACTTTGTCACGGAGACTTTTCATAAAAGTCAACCCACGTCAATGTAGCAAGACACGTATTAACTTAAAGACTGTTTCCCCTGAAAGTTGGACTAATTTTCCTTCCTAACTCCTGAGGTTGATTTGGGTGCATAAGCCGTGACCATCGTTTTACATTTTTGAAAGACTCTTTTTAATGAGAATAACTACACCATCACAGTCTTCAAAATCACTTTAAGTGAAAACCTAGCAAAAGTGCACCTTGTAATCCTGCCTTCCAAACCCAACACTGAGCTCCTTGATAAGAAGTGCTCTCCATTTAGTCTCTTACTCAAGTGAAGAAATCCACACACGAGGGAAGACGGGAAGGAACAACAGCTAGCTCTGCAGGTGCCTGGACCCTGAATTTCTTGACAATGAGACAGAACCACCAGGCAGCGGGCGATAATGATAGAACCCTGGACTCGGTCCCAGCCTGCAGCTGCCTTCTGTGTGGCCTGCAGTGAAGCATTTCTCAGCTTTTCCACCAATGAAACAAGGATTAAACTACCTGCTGCTCCATACCCAAAACCCAAGTAATGGGAAAGGAATTTAATTAATTGTAATTGATTGCAAAGTACATCAAATTCCTGCAATGAAAAAAATCACAGAACTCCCAATAACACTTAGATGAGCTCTTTAACCAATTAAGGGGTGTGTGTGTGCATGTGAATTTCAATCAGCATTTAATCAGTTCATGTAGATCATTAAGGAACCAAGCCCCACGAAAGCAGTCTTTAACCAAGATTTTCAAGTCTGAAAAATGTCCCTGCCAAGACTCCCCTTCCAGAAAAGAACTCCAAAGCATGCCAAGGAGAGAGCCTTGGGAATCTCCTCTGAAGCTTGCAGCCTGGTGGTGTTTATGATGTCAATGTCCTTCCGGTGTCACTCTGGGGGAGAGTTCTGGTTGCTGCTAAGCTGAGGGAACCACCAGCATCTTCACTTTTTATGGCCTGAAAAATCTGAATTCATGGATACAGAACAAAAGAATGACTAGCAAGCTCCCTGGCTCACAGGGAAAGTGAAATCAAACTGGTGTTTTAGGAGTTTGATTGTACAGAATAAACGAATTAGGCCACCCCTCACCAACCCATCGTGGACGGTGGGGGGGGAAAGAGGGGTGGAGAGGATAAACACGTGATGATGCTCATCCTCTCTGTGGGTGCAAACCTCCTTGTCACTGGCCTCCTGTCCCTCCCGGTTCAGAGTCACGTGGCACACGCCCTGCCGCTGGACTCTCTAAATCAACGCTTTCATCATCCCTCCCCCACTCTCCCAGCTGGACTCTGATCAAAACCCCAGGTGCAGAAACAGGCATCCTGCAGGGAGGAAGTACACCTGGAGAAATGGCCCTGGGCATAAACCCTAGATTCTTCTCTCCTTGTAGCAAGTACTGAGGAGTAAGACCAGATGACTGAAGCACTTCAGAGTAGGGGCAGACACCTCCAACCTCGCTTGCTAATACTACTCTAGCCGAGCCGAGAACTGGGGCCAGGAGGGTGCAGACGTCTTAGCCTCCAGTGACAGCCGTAGGCTGCAAATGCCCACAGGGGAGAGAAAGCACGATTCTAGACCCACCTCTGAGCTCTGTCCAAACTACCCGAGAGCTGACCGACCATGTTCTTGGCATAGTCTAGTCTCTTCAACTTTTCTCTTGGATCGACTGATCCTATAGTATTAAATTCCACACCCAATGCACCTTCCATCCACGTAGAGATAGATTTCAACTGACTTTCAACCTCGGGTTCATTCATTCATTCTTCAGTTTAAGGACACTTAATCTATTATATATGAAATGCAGGTCTACTTATAATTACGGACTTTCAACATTTACTTCACTGAAGAGTACCCATTTGTATTAACATATAATATTATAATACTGCGACTAATAAATCCACATTTCCAAACAAACAAAATACCCCATAATTCTTCTCCTAATCCACAGAGGGGTTCTTCACATACCTTATTTAGAAATGACTGAAAGTTCACTGTGTTTTTAGAGAGACTCATAGGACTAGGGTAGAGCACAGACATTTACAAACCATCTCCTCCAATCGCTGGAATTGATCGAAAGCAAAGCATTATCCTTACAAGACTTTAAAGTAGTCCTGGCCAGAGCAGAAAATGACGTCCTTATAAAGCTAGAAAATGCAGCAATAAAACAGTATCTCTACGAGGAGAAAGGGAGCAGCGGGGGGACGGGAGGGGATGCAACAGGAGTGGAAAAACATCAACAGCAGAAGGGAAGACTGTCTCGGAGGCAGGAAGAACTGCTCTGGAGGAGCTGAGAGTCAAAACAGCAAAGCCTCATCCTTGGGAAACTCGTCCTGCACCGCTTGGGCGGAAGTGGAGAGGCAGCCTGTGCTCTTTAGCAAGATTCCCTGCTGGATACAGAAATGAATTTAATGTGGTTTCTCTACTCAGGGAGTAGCTGACAAGACAGACAACCTGAACCCTCAGGATAGCAGAAGGCAGAACGTAAGTGCTTATCAGTAAGGTAGCTAGAAAGAAAGTGTATTGCTTCATTTAGAATTACGCTGCAGAGTCAGCAGCCATGGGAGAGAAAAGAAGTTGGAAGATTGGTGAGTCAAAATGCAGTAGGTACATTCATTAATTTAACAATGAAATTGTTCTAAAAATCCAGAAGGAAAGAACATATGCATATATAAAACTTGAAAGTTGAAATGAACATATGTCAAAGCCAAATAATTAAATATAAACTCTGTTCACTTATGTGCCAGCATCTGAGCTCATGGCTCCGGATGAATAATAAGCGATAGTTTATTGACCTGTTGGGTGTTAACGAGCTCATCACATTTTTTTCAACAATCACAGACATTGCTCTACTTGGAAAATAATAAATAGAAAATCAGGACCACATTAACATTTCTCTTCTAGTTAACGTCTACATTTAAGCCATAATTTTACAAATTAAAATGTCAGGTGTATTTATTTTGAGATTATCTAGAGACATTCAACTCTGCATTTCATAGACTTTTAATATCCTTTGGTGTCTCCATATAAAACATTTATCTGTGTCAAAAACCTTTAAATCATTTGTAGATACACTTTTTCTTTTATTGGCTACGTTAAGAATATTTACCTGTGGGAACTATAAGAATTCCAAGCAATTTACTGTCTGGCCAAAAGTATCACATTTGCACATGATTTATTGATGAGTAACTTGTGCGAGCTTAAGTAGCACTTCATCAATAAATGTTTTTCTTAGCCGTTCTGGGACAGAAATAGTGCATCCCTTTTTGGCCTGATACCACGTAGACACCCTAAATAGCTGAAAAGCTCAAGGTAGTTACCCAATAATTAGGCTATTATGAGAAACTGTCTTTGCCATGTTCGCTGGGAGGCTGTTCACCCCTTGCTCTGTGTCTGCCCCATTAAATCCTAAGGGAGAAAATTCTTTCTGCTCTTAGCACCAGGATCAGTTATACTCACTGGCAACTGGTTTATTTTTATTTTAGGAGGGTGAGAGTTTTTCCCTCCCTGTATTAACTCACTGTACTTCTCTCCTTTTATTGGTTGCTAGAGAACCGAAAGCGAAAGTTGAGGGCCACCTGTGTAAGTCAGTGGCACCACACGTTTTCTGTAATAATAATGAGCGCTAGAAGTAATTACTGCCAACGGGTACCGAGTACTTTGCGCTAAGCACTTTCCACGTGTTATATTTCATTTAATATTCATAATAATCCGAACATACGAGAACTTCTATTTTTCCATCTTCACCAACGAGGAAACTGAAGCTTAGAGGGGTAGCTTGCCTCACCCGAGGCCACTGAGTGGGTCGGTGGCAGAATTCCAACTCAGCTGCAGTCTGGCCGCGTCACGGACCAGGCTTCTACCTACTCCCTTATTGCACCTCTTGGCCCACCTTGCGTTTCCGCCCGTTCGCCTCTCTGCTTCCTTTTACTGATAAAATGAAGATAATGGACCAGGACTCTTTGCAAAAACATCAAGAGCTCTTCTAATGCTTCCAAAAGGCCATGTCTGAGCCTTGATGGCCCTGTCTATAGCTTGAGCTGCCCAGCTCAGAGAGGGTAGTAGGTGGCAAAGTTTTCTGCACCAGTGTTTGACATACTTTCTAAGAGCTGGGGAGAGGTGATCACAGGTGGCTCTGTGGCTCAGTAAACGCGGCACTTGGGAACGTGTCCTGATGTCCCGAGGCTGAACGTTGCTACCGTGCAGTGCCAGGCCAGGCTGACGTGTTGAACTGTGCAGTCTACGCACAAAGACGCTTGCCCAGGGCATGCATGCGGCCTGAATCCAGCCTGTGCTCCTTGCTCGTGTTTTCAAATTCCTCACAGATATTAGTTTTTGAGATTCAGAAATATGAAATCAGAATTCCTAGGAATTCCGGAAATTCTAAGTTATTCTGTGTTTTTTCCTAACACTTTATTTACATGTTTTTAAATAATAATGACTGAACAAAATAAAAATGTATCATTACCATATTAATAAACAGTGATCATTTTTTATGTGGTGGAGTTATGCTATAAATTGCAGAGATTTTTCTATAAAAAGCTACAAAATAAATGGTTTATTATTATTGAGCCAGAATACATGACACAATTATATATTTCAATGACATGTAAAAATGATCTCCACCTGACATAGACATTTTATAATAGAAAACAGTAAATGGGGGGAACATTAACACAAAATAAATTCCAAATAAGAACCATTTAAAAAATGGAATAATATAATAATATTGAATATTTATAAAATATTCTTGAGGCCGGGCGCGGTGGCTCACGCCTGTAATCCTAGCACAGGGAGGAGGCCGAGGCGGGCGGATTGCTCAAGGTCAGGAGTTTGAAACCAGCCTGAGCAAGAGTGAGACCCCGTCTCTACTAAAAATAGAAACAAATTAATTGGTCAACTAAAAATATATAGAAAATATTAGCCGGGCATGGTGGCGCATGCCTGTAGTCCCAGCTACTCTGGAGGCTGAGGCAGGAGAATCGCTTGAGCCCAGGAATTTGAGGTTGCTGTGAGCCAGGCTGACGCCACGGCACTCTAGCCCGGGCAACAGAGTGAGACTCTGTCTCAAAAAAAAAAAAAAAAAAATATTCTTGAGATGAAAATTTAAAACACACAAAACATTAATTGTCCTATCCAATAGTCTTGATGTTCATTTCGTGACAAATAGTCCAGGCTAAAAAAAAGTATTTCTCATTTTGCATTGATGTCAGTCAGATGATTAAGAACCTTCCAAAAGGATCACCAAGTTCAGTATTTGGGTTTGGTTCATATAAGCTCATGTCCTCTTTTAAATATGAAAATACTTTATACTATTTATTTTTTATTGACAAATAACTGTATATGTTATATATTAATGGAGCACAATGTGATGTTTTGATACATGTTTACCCTGTGAAATGATTAAATCAAGCTAATTAACAAATCCATCACCTCACATACTTACTATTTTTTTTTTTGTGGTGAAAATACTCAAAATGTCTTTTAGCAATTTTGAAAAATACAATGCATTTTCTTCTCTTTGTATTTCTTCTATTAAGTTACTCACAAAGAACAAATGATATAGAATATAGTGAATAATCAAACACATTTATAGCATGGCAAGAGCTATAAATAAAGGCTGACTCATTAGATTGTGTCCACTTTTCTCCTACATGCTCCTATCTTGGTGCCTAGAAATGCCAACCTTCACCTTCAACTCTGCCACCCGCATTTTCTGCTCTTGTTTTCCACAATGCCAGTAGAATCCACTGAATTATTAATAGTAATGTATCTGTGATGATTATCAATCTTTATTTCTCAAAGGAGAATTAGAATACTTTTCTCCATTTCCCACTTATTCTAGGGATTCAGGAAAACATCATTTTTTTTCTGAGAAATGCTGGGAATTCCAACTGAGGTCATGTCCATTAGAGAAAGGGAGCATGTTTTCCTTGCAGGACAAGCATGTTTAGCACTTTAATGTCTACAAGACTGTGTCTGTGCAGAGGGCCTACGTCTAATTCACAGAAATGCGTATTCAGGCTATTTCACATGCTACCTTGAGGTCACCTCAAAAGCATGGATTGCTCTTAAGCAATCACATAAATACCTGTAAATATGCAAAGCCATAGCAAATGCCCTTGGTTGATTTGAACAGACATGGAAAAGCAGGAGGAAAACATGAGCTAAGTCAAAATGCTTTTTTCACAAGTACTTCTGGACTTTAGCACTCAACAAGGTCTAGATATCATCAATATCTGCCATCTGATACCAGAAACAAATATTAATCTGGGATTTGGCAAGCCATTTTCCTTGCTCTACCCCCAGTTCAAGGGCTTAAACATATTGTATGGGCCAGTTATCATGTAAAATAGTCTCATACATGTTATCTGACTTAAGAGAGAAATAGAAATGGTCCGATACATATTATAAGTACCTACAATGTGTCAGATACCAAACTACATGTTTCAAATGTGTTTTCTCACATCTTAAAATAATCCTATATGACAGGTATCATTAATTTCATTCCATGGATTCAGAAAATTAAGGCTCTAAACCATAACTTTTCAACGGCTACATCGAGAATAAGAGATACAGCCTAAAATTTAACCTAAATCCAGCTTCAAAAATCCATGCTCTTTCTATGACCCCATACTGCAAATCATAAAATCATGGCAAGTCACAATATCTGGTTTCTGTCTTGCCCAGGCCCACTCCCCAGCCAGGAGAGAAGGCTGGTACCAGGCAGCCTGACTGCTCCATGAGGACTAATTTTGCATCCTCAGGGAAATAAGACCTTCTCCCGCACACACTTAAATAACAACAGGAATGCTTGCTACCCTTCTTTGAAAGAAACATACAGTCTGTGAGAAAGTATTTAAAACGAACATTGCAAACATAGCAAAAAAGGTGTTTCTTACCTTTAAATATTTCACCAGCTTCTGAATTTGCCAGTATTCCGATGGCAGATCTGCATTTGCTTCCTGACAATGATCAGGCGTTTCTTCATCTTCCTCACTCTCTGAGGAGCTGTCACTAACAATTTCCTCAATCCTTTCAACAGTTTTGCTAAGAATAACAACAACAACAGTGAACGTAGGAGGGTGGTCCAGAAAGTATCCAGCCATGTAATATGAGAAGTTATATTAACAACAGCTGGACAGCCCTTGTATATATATATATATATATAAGCTACAGCATGGAGATGTAGCTTGTATGTATAATAAAAATCTTCAAACCAGGAAGGAAAAAATGACGTATTATCTACAAGGGAAAAATAATTCGAATAACAGCAACTTATCAGATACTGTGAAGGCCAATCCCCTCAAGTACGGGGGTTAGGGGGGATCTAGAATCCTACACCAAGCAAAAATATCCAGATATCCTTTAGGAATGGGGAGAAATCAAGACATTCTCAGGTGAAGGAAAACTGAGAATTTGTCACCAACAGGCCTACCCTAAAAGAATGGCTTTAAAAAGTATGTAAACAGAAAAGAAATTATGAAAGGATTCTTAGAACATCAGGGAGGAAGAAAGAACAATGGAAATAACAAAAAAAAAAAAAAAACAGATAAATCATGCTTGATGGTTGAAGCAAAAATTACAACACTCTGTAATGTGCTTCTCAATGTACATAGAAGAAATATTTAACACAATTATATTGTAAATGGGGGAGGACAAAGAAACATAAAAGGAAATAAGGTTTATATACTTCATTCAAACTGGCAAAAGTCAACACTAGTGAACTATAATAAGTCACATATATATAATACCTGGAGCAAACACCAAAAGTACTATAGACAAACCAAAGTGGATTTCTCTACAGTGTTCAAGTAATGCACAGACAGATAGGAAACAGAAAACAGAAAAATGAAAAACTAAAGGGACAAACAGAAAACTACATAAATGGCAGACTTAGGCCCTAACATATCAGTAGTGACATTAAAGGTAAACTATCTAAATACACACATTAAAAGACAGAGTTTGATTTAGTGGATTAAAAACAAGAAAAGAGAAGCCAACTATACACTGTCTCCAAGAAACTCAATTACAATACAAGGATATGAGTAGTCTGAAAGCAAAAGAAGGAAAAAGATTTACCATACAAACATTAATCAAGAGAAAGCAGAAGTGGCTGTATTAATATCAGATTAAATAAACTTCAGAAAAAAAGAAAATCACCAAATTACCCGGGATAGAGGGGACATTACATAACAATAAAAAGTTAATCCACCAGGGAAACATAGCAATCCTTAACATATGCACGCCAAACAATAGACTGCAAAATACCTGAAGCAAAAACAGGATTAAAAAGGGAAATAGAAAGAAATCTACAATTATAGTCAAAGACTTCAACAGCCCCCCTCAATAAATGAGAGAATAACTAGAAAGAAAATAAGCGAGGATATGGAAGAAATCAACACCATCAAACAACAGGATTTAGTCCCCACGTGTAGAGCACTCCAGCTAACAACAGCAGGACACACACAGCTTTTCAAACACCCAAAGAACCTCTATCGAGATATGCTGGTCCACACAAAACAACTTGAAAAGAACTGAAATTACACAGGTTATGTTCAGTGACCACAATGGAATCAAACTAAAAATCAAGAACAGAAACATAACAGGAAAATCTCTGCACACCCAGAAACTAAACAATACACTTCTAAATAATCAAAGAGTCAAAGAGAAAGTCTTAAGGGGAATTAATAATGCATTGAACTGAATGCAAATGAAAATACAACATATCAAAATATTTACCTGTACTCAGCTAGAGCAGTACAGACAGGGAAATATACAGCACTAAATGCTCACATTAGAAAGGAAAAGTCTCAATTCAGTAACCTAAAGAAACTAGGAACTAATTTTAAAAAAGCAGAGCAAAATAAATCCAAAGCAAACAGAGGAAGGGGAATAATAAAGATAAGAGCAGAAATCAATAAAATTGAAAGCAGAAAAAGTTCTTAAAAATGAATTTTTGAAAAGCCACTTCTTGAAAAGACCAATAAAATTGACAAACCTCTACCAAGATTGACCCACACACACATAAAAAAGACACAAGTGACCAATATCAGGAATGAAACATGACATATGTCACTATAGATCTTGCAGACAACAAAAGGACAATAAAGGAAAACAAAGGACAACTGTACATACATAAATTTGACAACTTAGATAAAACAGACCAATCCCTTTAAAAGTACAAACTATCACAACTTACCCAAAATGGAACAGATCATTTTGAACCACTTTACAACTCTCAATATAATTCAATTCATAATTTTAAGACTCAAAACAGAAATTTCCAAGCCCAGATGGTTTCATTGCAGAATTATACAAAGCCTAGAAGAACTAACACCAATTCTACACAATCTTGTTTTAGAAAATTGAAAATGTGTGAATGGCAGTAAGTTCATGAAAAGATGTTCAACATCACTAGCTAACATCAGAAGATGTTCAGTATCACTAGCCAAATGCAAAGACCACAATGAGAAATCACTACACATCTTTCAGAATAGCTAAAATAAAAAAATAACAACGATACCAAATGCTGGCAAAGATGAGGAGAAACTGAATCTCTCATGCATCGCTGGTGAGGTTGTAAAATGGCACAGCCACTCTGGAAAAGCCTGGCAGTTTCTTAAAAAGCTGAACATACAATTACCATGTGTTTTGGGAAGTGGGCATTTATCCTAGGGAAATGAAGACTTAAATCTATACAAAAACCTACACACAATTGTGCATAGCAGTTTTCTTTGTAATAGCCAAAAACTGAGAACAGCTAAAATGTCCCTCGATAGGTGAATGACTAAGCACACTGTGGTACGTCTATACCATAAAACGCTATTCAGCAATGAAAAAGAACAAATTATTGAGACATGCAACGACCTGAATGGATCTCAAAGAGTATGATGCTGATGAAAAAAGGCCAGTATCAAAAATGTATTACTTCATTTATATGACATTCTTGAAACGACAAAATTACAGAACTGGAAAACAGAGTAGTGGATTACACAAACCCACACATGTGATGAAAGACATACGTACACTGTACCAGTGCTAATCTCCTGGCTTTGATGTTGTGTATACAGTGGTGTAATATGTAACCACTGGGGGAACCCCGGTGAGGGACAGTGAGACCTCTGTTACCTATGAAACTTCCTGTGAATCTACAATTATTTCAAAATAAAAAGTTAAAAAACATTGTTTAACAAGAAGAATATTTTATTATGGTGAGCCAAAAGAGTAAAAACACCATCAATGCAGTACAGTGAACTTGTGTTTCTTCCAAGCCTACAGACCGTATAACATGGGATTCTGCCATTTCTCCCCACCACCACTACTCTGAAAGTCTCTGATAAAAGTGGCTGGCCTCCTCCAAGTACGTCACTTCTGTTGTCAAATGCCCACACATTTTTAATTTCCAAACTCACTCTTTCAAATAGCATCACAAAAATCAAACACCCTTTTGGAAAATCAGGTAAGAAGTTTTCTAGTTGCTCTTGCAATGATCACTAATTGTTTTAGTTAGTGACAACACATATCACCTTAGAATTGGCAGAGACATCGGTGACCAGAAAAGGGAGGCGCAGGCAGATGACGTCACTTTGCCAGGACACGACTGCTGACAGGCAAGAGGTAAGTCAGGAGCCCAGTGTTCCTGACACTCAGCTTGCTGCTCTTGTGTAAACGCATTTCTTTTCCTAGAGTCAGTCACTGTATTTCAAGTAACTCTGCATTAGAAGGCTATCTTGTAAATATAGTTAAAGAAATCCTGTATTTTCGTTTTCACTGACATCCTAGTAAATGTCAACACAAACATCTTGGGGCCCTGATGTGAGGACAGTGAGAACGCCATTAACCAGCCTCTCGCCAGCCCGGCCTGTGAAGCTGGCTTTAGGGAGCCGGTTACGTCAACCGGAAACTCACTGAAGTAGTTGCGCTCTTCCGGCTAGGATAGATCCTCTTGCGTTTTCAAGCCTGCCTCCACGTTTCTCCTCTTGGCCGTCTTTTCCTGAGTTTCTGCGGCTAAAAAGAGAAAAACAAACAAGGTTTATGATTTTATGCTTATGAGTAGGAAATAAAAGCTGGAAACGTATACACATGGTGCATATTTTCACGTACCCAAAGGATGTGTGCTCCCGACCCAGAGAATGACTGAGTGCCAGCCTCTCCTGACCCTGGAGCTGTCCCTTCTGTGCCTCAAGCACAGCCATGTGCTCACATGTTGAAAAAACGTCTTGCCCAGTACTTCTCTGCACTAGGCACGGGTCTTCACAGCCTGCCATTGTCACACGAGTCCTTCGCCCCACGCCTCCCACTCTAGGTGCTTATCACCCTCTGTTACAGCTGCCTCTTTTCTTATCTTCCCCACCCAACGTTGCAACAGGGCCTGCACCCTGTTTTCCTGCTATTCCCAGGCTTAGCACAGTCCTGGGCACCCACTGTTCTCCTTAAGTACTAGTCAAGGAATTTCACAACTGAAAGAATAAGCACATGGGAAAAGCAGTATTTTAAAACTCACTTCTCAGTTAATAGCGTTGCCTGTACCTTTTTAATTTTCAGACTGACCCTTTCAAATAGAGTCACAAAGGTCAAACACCCCAAATCAGTGAGAATCAGAGGAGCAAGAGTGTCCCCTCTTCCACAGGACCCCTTCCCCCTGGTAGCTCTCCGGGATGGGCTGGTTGGCTTCCAAGACATAATCACCCTGTGGCTCTCAGAATCTCTGGAGGTGAAGGTCCCCGTGTGACCAACCAGAAGTCAGTTCCTAACCCAATCGTTTGAAAACACAACACATTAAATACAGGCTGAGACTTGTAAGGTATTTGCTGAATTTTAAAGAGTGCTCTAGGTGCTTCTGACTGCCTCGGCTTTTAAGTAGGACTGACCCTTAGTCTTTGCTTTGCCACCCACTTACAGAGGGCCCCAAACGGAACTAGTTTTGTACATTTCATACATTCATCAAACCAGAGTCCACTTTACGTAGGCCTGTTAAGGCTTTTGAGATTCCAGCCTTTTTTACTCTGTATTTTTCTGCTATAAGATAAAGTTCCGTGAAAACTTGGGCCAATACATGAGTATCTGCAAACCTATCATGCGAATGTCCACGTACTCTTTGTAATCGACGGTGGCCTTCCAGTTTAAGCTGGGTTCCAATCTCTTGGCCATTTGACTCTTCCCAAAATTGATTTGGTTTTTCTCTGGTGACCTCTTGTCTGAACCAGAAATAGCTTTCTGGAAGGTGCTGGCCTCCTCCTTGGGTGCCTCACCCAGCTGATCCATTTCCTTCTCTTGTTCTTTGAAATCAATCGCCTTGAAAAAAAAAAAAAAAGGAAATTAAGAATGATTTTTACAATGATATCATTTGTGAAATATCTATATGTGGCCTTCTAGGACAGGTCTTTAAGTGTAGCCTTTTGACAGAATCCAAATTTTATAGTACAAATCCTTCTATTTTTATTAATACATTTTTGTCCGTCTTTTATATTTTTATTTTATTTTTTAAATGAATGTATTTAAACTACCAAAGAATAAAAAAAATGTCAAAGAAATAATCCTCCCA
Organism: Lepilemur ruficaudatus; assembly: GCA_963574885.1. Lineage (NCBI taxonomy): Eukaryota > Metazoa > Chordata > Mammalia > Primates > Lepilemuridae > Lepilemur > Lepilemur ruficaudatus. The sequence continues at coordinate 42,029 of CAUYRT010001923.1, forward strand.
GACTGCACAATTAGAACATTATTAAACCATAAGGGCTCAACTGATGGTTGCCAAGCTCATGATTCAGTTCCCCCGCCTGATTGGCGCCACTCACACCAGGCTGGTTGGCGAGAGTTTATGGGGGTCGAGTACACCTGTCTGTCATCAGGTTTTGAAAACAGTGCACTGTGTTTCTGTTTGAAGTGGAATTTGTGAATGGTTGCACAGCTCGACAGTATTTTTAAATTCTGTCTGCTTAACAGCCCATCATGTCAAAGAAGACCAAGAGAACGCTGAAGGAAGAAAACAGATTTTTAAATGAGGATTGGGAATTGCAATGTTATCTTGTTTCTGCTGAAGATAAGATGATTTGCTTGCTTTGTGGTACTGCGACATCAACAGTAAAGAAATCCATTGCTCATCAGCAGTGTAACACTCATAAGGACCACAAATACTTTAAATTAGATGGAGAGGCTCGAAAGGTTGCATTGCAGAAATTGAAAGATGAAAAGCAAAAGCAAATGCAGTTCCTTCAGGCAGCTAGAAGACCTTGAAATAATGCCACTAAAGCAACTTATAAAGTAGCTTATATACTCGGGGAAAAAGGGAAGCCATTCAGTGACAGAAGTTGTGAAAGAATGCATTGTCTGAGTTGTAGGCTGCTTAGACCCTGATAACATTTCAAAGTACAAACAACTGCCTCTTGCAAAGAGAACCATAACTGATCAGCAGCATGAAGTAGCATGACCTTGGATTTGGCAATGATTTCTTAAATAGGATCCCCAAAACACAGGCAACAAAAGAAAAAATAGATAAATTAGACTTCATCAAAATGATAAACATTTGTGCACCAAAGGACACTATCAAGAAAGTGAAAAGACAACCCACAGATTAAGAGAAAATATTTGCAAATCTTCTATCATAATGGGTTAATATCCAGAATATATAAAAACTATAACTCAACAACAAAAGAGATAATACAATTTAAAATATGGGCAAAAGACTCGAATAGACATTTCTTCAAAGGAGGTATTCAAATGGCCAAATGGCCAATAAACACATGAAAATATGCTCAACATTAGTAATCATTATTGAAATGCAAATCAATGGGATACCGTGTCAGACTTACTAGGATGTCTGTAATTAAGCAACGACACAGAAAAGAAGTGTTACCTAGGAAGCAAAGAGAGTACATTGCTGGTAGGGATGTAAAACGGTGCAGCCACTATGAAAAAAACAGGTTGGCAGTTCCTCCCAAAGTTAAACACAAATCACCGTATGACCCAGAAATTCCACTTTTAGGTATATACAAAAAGGAATTGAGAACAGGAATTCAAGCAGATATTATACACCAATATTCATAGCAGCATTATTCACAATAACCAACAGGCAGAAGCAACTCAACTGTTCCCCCAATAGATGAATGTGGGGTCCACATAAGTGAAATATTACTCAGCCATGAAAAGGAATGAAATTCTGACCCAGGCTACAACATGGATGAGCCTTGAAAACATTATGCCAAGTGAAAGAAGCCAGACACAAAAGGACAAAGACAGTGTGATTCCAATGATATGAAATATCTAAAATCGGCTTTAATAGAATCAGAAAGCAGTTTAGAGTTTATCGATGTCTTGGGGGAGAAGGAACAGGGAGTTACTGCCTAATGGGGGTAGAATCTTAGTGTGGGGTGATGAAAAAGATTTAGAGACAGACAATAGTGGCAGTTGCACAATATCGTGACTGTAATTAATGTCACTGAATCAATCCTGAAAATGGTTGAAATGGCACATTTTACATTTTATGTATATGTTTAACCACAATGAAAAAGAAAAAGAAAACTGAGATCCAGGAATCAGGTGCTCACACGCCAGGAAACAAAAGGTCGTAGGATGATCACAGAGCGGAGTGCCGGGACAGGTGCGGCAGGAGTCTGCCCAGAGAACGGAGCACCCAGAAGTGGCAGGGCCAGGGGGGAGATGGATGTTTCACGTGACTGAAACCTGTGGGGCTGACACACTCTTTTTTAAAATTTTATTTCTTTCTTTATTTTTTTCTAGACAGGGTCTTGCTCTGTCACCCAGGCTAGAATGCAGTGGTGCAATCATAGCTCACCATAGCCTCAAACTCCTGGGCTTAAGCAATCCTCCTGCCCCAACCTCCTAAGTAGCAGGGACTACAGGTGCACGCCACCATGCCTGGCTAATTTTTTTAAGAGATGGGGTCTCGCTATGTTGCCCAAGCTGGTCTTGAACCTCTGGCCTCAAGTGACCCTCCCGGTCTGGCCTCCCAAAGTGCTGGGATTACAGATGTGAGCCACGGCACCCAGCGCCTTACATACTCTGGAGAATCACCCTGGGGTTCCATGTATACCATTAGTATTTCTTACCTAACTTGCATATCCTTCCTTCCCACCATCAGCTTCAACCACAACTTTATTTCATACAATAATATATTGACTGATTTATTTGTCTAGCACTATTTCAAAAACCATGGAAGACACAAAAGCAGCACAGTTCTTGTGCACTTATCAGGACAATCCGATTAGGCAGTAATCATGGGGCGCCCAGACAGGATAGAAATGGGCTTTGTTAACAGGGATGAGTCTTCTGTTCTTAGTGATATTAATTCAAAAGGGAAGATGAAAAAGTCCTGGATAGAAAGCAATTTGAAATAGTATAACTTTTACCTAAAGAAAATCAGAAACATTTTTACAGCATTATAGTTACAATATTTATTTTGTATTATGTAGTGAAAAACATCAACAATTAAAAGCAGCGCCTGAAAATAGGTCCAATTACTCTATTATTCTTGTACTATAAAGTTGCAGTTGGGTAACATGTCACCAAAGTTCTAAAGAGATCTTAAAACTTACGTGCTTAGACATATTTTCGGAAAATTTGGCTGATTTTTCTTTTAAAAATGTGACAAGGTCTTTATAAATTTCACCTTTTCTCTCATAATCAATGTCTCCCTCATCATCCATTTTGCCCTTTGGGGAAAAAGAAGTTTGGTGCTGTGATTAACGTAGCAGCAATACAGGAACCTGCTCGGTACATCACGACCTAAGCACGCGCGTTGTTTTCCTCTCTAAAGGATCCACACGGTGACTTCATACGTGAAATGCCAGGCAAAACCCTTCCCCTTACTCTTATCTGTTTATTCGCTCACTCACTCATTCCTTCACTCCTCCGTCCATTCATTCATTCCGCAGTCACGGGGTACCTCCGACGCGTGCTCAGGGCCCTCGGCTACTCAGCAGAGCAGAGCTGCTTCTCTCTGTTCTCCTCTACTGTGACAAGGCATTGTGATGCCAGAAGCCTCAGCTGGTGAAGTCACAGAAGCCTCGCGATTAGAATGTCACCATGGAAAAGCCCCTGTCTCTGTTTGTCACACTCTGCTCCTGTTCCATGTGCGGCGTGGGAGCAACGGCTCACTCTCCAGGGTTAGAATCTCCGTGAAACCCTCTGTGCCTCCAGCCCTCTCTCCCTCTTCCTTCCGTTTCTTTCCTTTCCTGACTCCCTGTCCCGCTCTAGCACATCAGAGAAAATCATTCCTTCTTTCATCTTTCATGTTCTGATTAGAGTTCCTTTCTCTAAAATATAAGAACAAGCCGAGAGCAAAATCACATTCAGGTTGCTGCCCCGTCTATGCAGACATGAGCTGCGTGGAATGTGATAAGAAAAGCCCCATAGGGTGTGTCGCAGAGGCGCCCGCAGGTAACCAAGGCAGAGGCGCCAGCATGTGGGTGCCAAGCCAAGGCAAGGTGTAGCGGCTCTCCAGACAGTTCCCTGGGGTGGCTGTTCCCATTAAGGATTTGGGTCCCCTCAATCTGTAGAACTCTCCTTGTGAGCACCCAATGTGTGTTGAAGACACTGAAGGGCAGGATGGCATAGAGGGGAAAGCTAAGCTCTTTCTAGCCTAGCTCTTTCTAGCTCTTTCTAGTTCAGTGAATAGGGATGAGACTAAAGCGTGTTTTAATCCAGAAGTCAAGTCTCCGAAGGCTACGTGCTGCTTCTCTCTCTGCTCGAAACTCACCCGCCCAAGTCCTGCTTTGGGCTGCCTGGGCTGGGGGTCTGCAGAGCTGGGGTTCTCCTTTGCCCGGTCAAGTTAGGTTTGGTCAGCGGGATGCTAAGGGAAGACTGACAGGGTGGCACGGGGAGGAGAGACATGCTCCATCCCTCTTGTGGGCCCCTGTCCCTGTCAGAGTCACCCCAGCCACAGCCTGTTTTTCCCTAGCAGCGGCAGTTGCTTCCAGTGGCAACGGTTGGTTCCAACTTCCAGGTTGGATTTTTTTCACGGCGCCAGAACCAGGCTCGCCATGCCCCCCCAGAAATGTCCTCATCAGCCATCTCCATTTTTCAAGGTCCGGGTTCCAGCTCTGCCAGCTCTGCAAGGACCCTCCTCTGAGCTCCTGAGGGACCAGCCCTACCTGGGCAGCACCTGTTCCCCACAGGTGACTCCCTGCTTCACAGAGACTGTCTCAGCTCTGAGGGATGGTCTGGAAGTGGCCCCTGCCCAGAGGTCCAAGTCCTAGCTTCAAGGGCACGTCCTCCAGCCTTCTACGTTTGGATACCCCCTCTGTGACTTCGGCTCTGAGGATGCAAGCTGCAGGTATGACTTCTGTATTATAAATCCCTCAATGTTCCTTTCTTGCCTTCTCTTTCCTTAAATACCTGTGTAACTAATCAGTGAACGGGTTATGTTAGTGACATTTTAATTTTATAAAGTGGAATGGCCCACTTCGAAGCCTGTTTCTTAGAAGACTGGCTTATTAATGGCCCGCGATGGGGGAGAACGGTGCCAACTCTCAGATAATTTTGGATTTGCTCAGCAAGCATGTAGCACAGCAATCTGCTTCAATCCCACAGAAAAGTATTTCGTTGTCTGTGGTCATCGAGATACAACCCTTGTGACGTGCCAGCAGTTACCGAGACCTAGCTAACACCCAGTCCACCGGCTTCAGTTATGTTTTTTAAAAGATTACTTACACCATTTAAAAATACTCCTTCTGCACTGCAAGTAATACACAGGGTTTCAATGTCATGTGGTTTCACCATCACATAACACATCTCCCCACGGATCTGTCTCCAAGGTGGGGCTCGACATCCATTCGAAAATTCATAATCTGAAACCAATCATCAAAAAATTAATGAGTTCCTTAACCTACAGGTTTGCAAAACGTGTTGGCCACAACACAATAAATATTGTTGAAATTTGAAGTTCTCATTTTCTTAAACCTTCAATTCTAATGTACTCAGTGAAATATTGACATTTTGAAAATATAATTATGAAAATGGAAATAACGTAAAATGAATCTGAGAAGATAGAAACCTGAGGTATATTCGATAGATTCCAAGACTGTTTGTTCTCCTTTTCCTGAGAAACGTTTGAGTAGCTCTATGTCCTTCTTAACAGACACTGGATTTAAGCGTATTTCTCTGAAATAAATGTTTAAAACTTCAGTTTAAATGCTTTAAGACAGAATACAGAAAACACATGAACATATTCCACTGTATCAGGGGAAATATCTTTTTTATAATTAAAATGCAGTTAACTTTAGCCATGTTATAATATCATAACAACACTGTTAAAACATCAAGAAATGAGTGATTATGTTTAATGTAACATTAAATATTTACTTCATTTCTTAATAATAATACTATACTTAGAGAAAATACCAGGAAAACGAACAAGTTTTGGACTATACAAACTCCACCTGATATTTCCATTATAATTTAATAATTTATGTAATAGTCTTAAGTCTAAAAAAAAAGGCCACTTGATGTCTTCAGAATTGAATGAAACCCCACTAGAATGTTTTAGCAATGTCAACTGCAAATTTTAATCTTTAGAAGTACAATAAATAAATCCCAATCAAATTAAAATTTTATTCCAATAAAATGTAATGTTAAATTCATAGCAATAACTCAAATACTTTATTTTTCTTGTTTTTTCTAAAACTCTGGAAGCAACCTTGGTAACTAATTTTTAAAGGTTTCCTTTTTTTTAAAAGACTCACAGTGAGATATGCTTTAGAGAATGATTGAGCAGGTGCAAATCCAGTTGCTTAAGCAGCATGGCAACCTTGACCTTAATATCAATTTCAGGATCATCATCTTCGGTAATTTTATCAAGAATATTCAATGTAGTTGAGTCTTCTTGCATTGTATTGTATTCTGAGCCCAAGATTTTTGCTACGGGGTCTCTATTAGCTAACAAAAGAAAGCAAATAAAAATTATCCTCTTGTCTTCTAGTACAACAAACATAAAGACTAACAAATCCTTCAAAGCTCACTCAAATGTGTTCCCTTCATTAAGCTTTCTCTGACCGACCCGGTTAGAATTCATCTCTAGTTCTGAGAGTCCACTGTACTTAGGACCTTTCTTGTAACTCACGGGATGCTCTGCTTTTTATTATAATTCATCTGTATATGTCATCTCCCTAATAGGACAAATGCCGAGACATTCTTTCTTTCCTTTTTTATTGACTGGGGGCATTGTTCAGAATACACATTCCATTAATATATTCAGAATTTATTCGAAGCTAGAGAAACACAAATCTCCTTAGAAGAATCGTCACTGGCACTCTGTGTGCACGTGTGTGTGTGTGTGTGTGTGTGTGTGTGTGTGTGTACCAGCACTCAACAGTTATAAATGCTTTCTCTCCAAAATGGCAAGCTCCTGTCAGCCTACACACCCACTGCCAGTCTTTTCCCACCTGTTCAAACTGCTTATGTTCTCAATGCCATTTGATCTTAGAGTTGGAAAAACACATCTAACCACTTTGCACATACATATATACATGCCAAAATTACAGTGAAAAACTTAAACACCAACTCAGGATCAAGGCTGCCATAGATGTGAAAGTTGAACCTGGAGATGCTGAAAACAGAATTTGGTAAATGCCAAAAAGCAATATAGTTGAAAATGAAGGAGAAAAGGGAAAAAACCTTGTTTAGAACGCAGAAATCTGAGAAAGATGAAAATGCATATACACTGGGACAAAGAGAGGGACAGGACTGTGGGACAAATTCAGAAAGCGTGACTTGGCTGAAATGAAGACAAGCGTAGTGATGGCATCAGCTCTCCACCAGGAAATGGCGACGCCACCGGGAACAGCCCAGTCTTAGGGCTGAGGACCGGACTGCACTGGGGGAGGGGACAGCAGGGAAAAGAAGACCAAGGACTCAACTTGGTCTCAACGTATCAACCTTATGGCTGTCGTCTCATAAAGACTTACGAGAAGACATACCAGGTGACTTCTGGGGAGAGACATGAGCCTGACTGCCAGACTGCCGCACACCGTGCACCTCTCGCAGGAGGGCAAAATGCAGCCCAGGATGAATATTTAGCCACATCACATACATAGCAGTCTATGTTTTATGTCTTTCTACTAAGTTGAATTTAACAAACAATTGTGTACCTATTAACTACCTTCTTGAACTCAGCTTTATTCCTCAAGACTTCATCCCTTTTGCCCTAATAAGGAAGAATAGGCAAGATATATATATATATATATATATATATATATATATATATATAAAAGAAGAGGCTACAGTCCTGAAGTTGGCATCTTTTTTTTTTTCCTTAAAGGACCATCTTCCCACCTCATACTGAAATGGGCAGAACTCAGCTACCTTCTACCTGGGATCCACTGGTCACATAATTCCAAAAGAGCAAAATGCAGACAACCCATCTTTACCGATAATTAGGTATTTCTACCTAGAAGAAATATCTACAACGCAATTACAGCAGGCAACCAATCACATTCTTTTTTTGCATGTTAGATGATTAAATGACAATGAGAACATCTTTAATGAAGAGGAAAAATATGTCCCGCAGAACTGAATGAATATAACTATTCACAGGAGGCTGTGAAGTCCACAACAGAATACGGCTGAGAAAAGGGAAAAGGGAATTATTAAGGGCCATCTCTGCTAAAGGAAGAGGCTACATTCGTTTGAAAGGAAACAGATTGTCAACCATCACAGCAGTATGCCAGGGGACAGGGTGGGTTCAGATGATGGCCCTCGTGATCTGTCTACTCTCCCGATATAGACCTACTAGGCTATAGTCCACCGGGGGCTTTCCAGAAGGTTAGAAGGTTCTCTTTAAACCACATGCTAAAATTAGAAATCTAGAAACCTGCTAATGGTAAAGTAGCAGGCCTTTCATTTTAAAGCAGAAATTTGATATATGCATATCATTGCGGCCAAGGAAAATTAATTACATTTTCATGAAGTTGTACACATGACTTTTTAACCTTTTAGGGTGTGGAATGTTTTTTTTTCCAAGGGACTAAAACAAATGATTTCCCCCAAGATTGTTTCTGAAAGTTCAAATCGCAGGCTGGAGCGTCAACGTCACCTTCAATACACGCTTGTGCTTCCTTCAGCTTCGCGTCTTTGGCCATAAATAAAAAGTGTGACAGCTGCCCAAAGCTCCTAATTTTAATTTGTGGTACACAGAGAAATAGCAAAGGCTGTCCATTTTTATCAACTTCTTCTGATTGGGCTGTTGTTTCACTAAAAAATTTAAAAAAAAAATGGAAAGCTTAAGTTACCTGGAAAACACAGAAACTATAAATACCTCTGGTTAGAAGCTCATCTATTTTCCCACTTTCTTCCACACCCAGGCATCTAAATCCCCAAACTTAACAGCAACAATAGTGTTATAGGATAGAAAGGAAGGAAACTGGGAGCAATTTCTTGAATTCACAATTGAACTCAAATAAGCACAGTTTTTGTTTTTGTTTTTCTACCAACGTGTTGGTTTCTGGCATCTTTTTAAAAATCACCGGTTCTGCAGAACCATTCATGCTTGAGGGATTTCTAATGTTATTTCATTTATAAAATTTTTACACCACAGTAATTAGTGGTTAGGAATTTTCTTGGCTACGCTGTGTTTATGAACCAAAAAGGCTATAAAAAAGGCAACTAAAGGCAAACTAGATCCTTTCTGTGGGTTATATCCCCCCCTGTAAACTCCCTAATTTGGTTTACCTTACAATAATAAGGAGTTTTCCTAAACAGGCTTTTCCTGATCAGAAATTATTATCTCCTAGATTTGTGTTTCTGTCCATTTTGATGATTTTTTAAGGTTGCATTTAAAAAATATTAAGATGTTTTCATGGCAGTGTTATTTCTATAGATTCTGTCACTTAGAACAGTAAACTGTCTAGGTTTTTAAAAAACATTTTTATTTCACCATATTGCGGGAGTACAAATGTTTAGGTTACATATATTGCCTTTGCCCTGCCGAGTCAGAGCTTCAAGCTTTTCCATCCCCCAGACGGTGCGTACCACACCCATTAGGTGTGTATATACCCATCCCCTCCTTCTCCCTCCCACCTGCCAGACACCCAATGAATGTTATTACTATATGTGCACTTAAGTGTTGGTGAGTTAAGTCGGTTAATACTGATTTGATGGTGAGTGCATATGGTATTTGTTTTTCCATTCTTGGGATACTTCACTTAGTAGAATGGGCTCCAGCTCTATTCAGGATAATACAAGAGGTGCCAGATCACCACTGCTCTTTGTAGCTCAGTAGAACTCCATGGTACACATATACCACATTTTACTAATCCATACATGTATTGATGGGCATTTGGGTTGTTTCCATATCTTTGCAATTGTGAGTTGTGCTTTAAAAGAATGAGGATGTACCTTCACAATACACATACAACAGGAAGTGTCAAAGTGAAATGTCAAAGATATCAAAAGTCAAACTTAGTACTTAAGGGAATCAGACGTTTCATACTTAATAACCTAAAATAAATCTTAGCAGCAATTAACTGGCTTACCTGACAACATAGCCTGATTCAAACGCTGAGAGATCCAAACTTGTTTCCCATTCTAGTGGTTCTACAAAAACATACTTTGCCTCTTCGGGATGCTTGTAGATAAAATTCTCCACAAACATAACAATTTCTTTCAGTATCGCCTCATTTAAAGGAGTAATTTCCAGGGTTCCAGTGCCGTACCCGGCAGCAGTCCACTGCGCCGATTTTGTCAGAGCCACGCCCATGGGTCTGTCAATACTCGGGTCTGAGCTTAGCGCTCGCTGCATCAGAGCAGAAAGAGAAAGAGACCATGGCAGCTACCTTTCCACTGGAACACTTTTCATTTTCAAGATTTTAAACGAGTACTCCTCACCCCACATTCTGTTTATTAATCTTAAAAGATCGATTTTTTAAAATTATCTGATTGCTCTTCAGTTTGATTAGGTAGTTAACCAGCACTAGGTAAAACTGAGACTAGTATTTAAGGATTTTCCAATATCTGCCTGCCCTAAAATTAGTAACGTCTTTCTAATTTCCTGGGGCCTACATGAGAGAATTCAAACAGCTGGGCATGACCCCCAAACAGAAAACTCTAAGAATGGAAAAAATAATTTGGAGGTTGGTACTCAGGGCTTTGGTTCACAGATAATGCTGGGCACTGAAGGTTTAAAGGAAAAATGCTCAGTGGTGCTGGCCCACACAGCCTTTAGAATGATGTGATTAAATGAAATTCTGTTATCCTGACTTCTAGCAGTCATAATATCTGCATCCGTGCAAGGATGACGGACAGACATGACCCTGAGAGCCTTGTGGGTTTCCTATGTGCCTTCTGAGTTAAAAAGAAATAGAATAAGAATATCATTGTGAAATATAATTATAATTTTTTCTGAAAATTGGTATAGGACACATTGATCCTATTACCAGAATATCTGAGCAATCCAAATACTATATTCTCTGCCCAGAATAATATTTAATTGTAATTCACAACTTTCTTAAGAGTAAATGTGAGAGATGTAAAGGGAGAGTCTTTCTATTAATAGCTTGTTTATCTAAATTCATTACCAAAAGAGTCCAGCTGCAAAATTCTGAACAGAATTTCAAATGAAACAAATTTCACTTTGGCTAAATAGAAATTAGTCTCGAAAAGCAGATCTTTACAAAAGATAACATAATCTGTAACATTAAACAAGAGCCAAGTTAGAAAACAGGTTTTGACATTAATTCATGTTGAACATATAAGGCTTTTAATTTTTTTAGATAATCTATATTTGTTTTCTCATTTGTAATAACAATGATCATTAAAACTTTTCTTTCAGAATATTACAAGAATGGGTATAAAGTTAAATATAATTAGCTTTTTTCTCCCATAATTATTACAAAGGTTCAGAAATACTAAGGCAGAAATGACTTAAAGATTTTACTTTCTGTGCAGTATTAATCTTGAAATCCAATAACAGGGGCATCTAGATCACTGACAAGCAGTATAGAAATACTATAGAGACATCTAGTTATCAAGATGATAAGAAGGGGATATTATTGGCATTCGGTGATGAAGGCCAAGGATGTAAGATGTCCAGTGCAGGACAGTACCCCAGAAGAAAAGAATGCTGCTGTAACCTCCAAGCATCTGGCAAGTTAAAAAAAAAAAACTTCAGATAAATAATACTTGGGCCTAGAATTTTTCTCCACTTTGCAAAAATCAATATTAAAGTATTTTTTCACAGTTTTAATATACATTGAATTTTGCAGGATTGTGACTGTCAATATGAATGAAAAAGAAGGTTGTATATACTTTGTTTTACATGAAACTTTACCAAGAGCTCAGCATTTTGGAAAACTACACCATTGATAGCAAGGTTATTCACAAAATTTAAGTTGTATCAGCCTGCATTTGGAGATGCTGTGTTCATATTAAGTCTATGTAAGGCTGGACATCTGATTACTTCTTTATATATTCTGGTGTAGTGGTACCTGAGCATTTACATGCTGATACCTTATTTTATTACAATTATTTTCCTTTTAATTTGCCTTCATTTTACTTAGAACACTATTGATATTTTAAAACTATATTAAATATGTAGGATTATTATCTATGATCTTGATTTCACAATAGTAAAGTGGCATTGTAAAATACTTGTTATGAAAACAACATACTGGATCAGATAAAGTTGAGAACAACTGATCAAGATATATATAAACGTGTTAGTGAAATAAAATGTATAAATTAGTGCACAAATTTGTTCTGTGCATTTTAGTATTCCACCATTTTGTTTCTATTGTTAATTGCTGAAAAATGCTTTAGATTCAAACACATAAGCATGTACTGATGTGTATGCGTGACACTCGTAGGTTTCCCAATATTTTGAGAATAAGTGTTAACTAAGAGTAAGCGCAAATAGCTTTATCTTATTTAGAAAGGCTTAGGTGGATAGTTCTGCCTGTTTTTAATCTTAAGCATGACATTTGTTTTGGTGATCTTATAACAGTGTATGCATCATTCCCTTCTTGCACCTTTTTAAAAGAAAAAAACATGAAATTAACATAGATTACATAAGACTGTAGCAGTCAAAAAACCATATAGTACCTAAGAAGACCCTTAAATTGGAGCTAAGAAATGCAAAGTTATTTTCATTATAATAAATCTTCACAGAAATGTAAATGTAACTTACATTTGAATCTATTCAAACTATTTTTCTGAATCTAGTGACCCAGGAGCCACAGGAATGGACAGGTTTTATTCAAGGTGGTTGGTTAGCAGAAGGCTTAACTCAGAAAACCTCAGGGAGCCCAAAACAGCGTAGAAGGCAAGTACAATATTATTTTGGCCTAACAACCACGGTTACAGTGAATCCATGTAAATACATAGTACACACCTTTAAATTAAAGAAGTTTAAAGATTAAAAGGAAAAAAGTTTTTGTGTACGTGTTTGTTTACGTAAACTGGGTATCACTTAGCACTCATTTTCTCCACCGAGCCTCTTAGATATAGACTTTGTTTTTCTTTTTAAGGGTCAGTTTCAAGCTTCCCGCATCCTTAATAAATCCAAACCCACTTGGGAGTAGTTTCTGCGACGCGTGAGCAGAAGCAAAACCGAATCCCGGGAGGCTGTGGCGATGCAGGCGGCCACCTGCGACCCGCCGATGGGACGGCCACTCCGGGAGCATCCACGGATCCCGTGGCATTCTGCCAGCGGGGCTGTTCAGGGTGACCCACGGGAGGGCTAGACTTTCGGACCTGGCGCGAACCGGGCCCTGAGTAAAACCAGACCCAAGCCCTGAGTGAGGACGCGGACTAGGCACTCACCAAACAGGCTGGGGACAGGCGTGTGAGCTGGGGCAGAGGCGAGTAAGGGGACAGGTGGCGAGCGGCGGCCGAGGCCAAGGCCAGAGGAGGGCGGCGGGGACAGAGAGCAGGAGGGGAAGAGAGGCGGGAAGCGGCGGGAGAAGTGGAGACAGCGGATCCGGATCCGGGAGGAGACCGGGCTGCAGCTGGTGGAGACGGGACGCGGGGGCGGAGCAGCAGGAGGTCCCCAGGGTCCCCGCGCGGAGGAAGGGGTCGGAGGGGCGGGTCTCGGCGCCCAGAGGGGGACGACAACTCGGCGAGAGAGGCCTGCGAGCGGCCCGGCTCTCGGTCACCGCGGACGCCTGCAAAGCCCGCAGCGCGGCACTCACCTGCGGCGCCCGCTCCCCGCGCCGCCTGTTGCTAGGACGCGGGTCAACACGGCCAGCGCGCGTCCCGGTCCCCGCCCCCGCCGTCCCCGGGCTCCCGCCCAGCCGCTGCCCCTGCGCTCTGCGCGCTCGGTCCCCGCACCCTCCAGGTGACACTTCCATTCAGCCCCTTCCTGCAGGCCAGAGCGTGCACCCCACACGTTTTACCCTTGTCGCCTAATTAAGGTCGTGAGGGGTTTCAGGGGCTTAGCAACAACGTAAAATAGAACAGAGCAAAGAGAAAATATTCGTTAGGAACACCGTTTTGCGTTTCTCCACGGGATTCCAGACAAGTGTATTCTATTTCCCTTAAATCTTCGCTGAGCTCCCCCTAACTAGCAGGGGGCCTTCTCATGGGATGTTTGAGGCTTGCTTGTTTCTCTCCAAAAAGTAGCGATGGTAGAATCCTCTGATACTCAGTGAGAAAGCAGAACTCACCCTCAATAGGGCAGAGAATTGGAATGAGATGAAAACGTGCCCCCCCATCTCCTGTTCCTGAAGATGGCCTTGACCTCTCACCTATAGACCCTCTGCCAGCAAGAGTCCAACTCGGAAAGCCAGTGGGGGTTGAGGAAGTCGGGAAAAGGCAATATTGGGGAAAAGACAGAGAAGGCACAGTACACTGTCTCCGAGGGACCAGCACCGGATGATGGAGGGTGGTAGGGTGTTCAGGAACTAAAGCTGGATCCTTTCCCTGATGCCACAGAGGCAGGTGTGAATGGTGTCAGGGTGCCGCCCCAGCTCAAAAGCAGTCTTTCTGCAGACATGCAGAGATATAAGGTATAGATACTTATCCTTTGTTTTGTTTTGGGTTCTTTTCTTCTCTTTTTGAAAGTATAGAAGTCGTTAGGAGTGGAATAGTTCCACCTCTATCTTTGGGAAACCTAGACTTGCAAGCTTTCAGAAAGAGGTCTCTGTCAACAGGTATATAGGGGAGCCCTCTAAAAAAAATAGATGGATTAGATGTGGTGACTCACACCTGTAATGTCAGCACTTTGGGAGGCTGAGGTGGGAGGATCACTTGAGTCCAGAAGTTCAAAGCTGCTGTGAGCTGCGATCACACCACTATGGTCCAGCCTGGGTGACGGGGCAAGACCCTGTATCAAAAAAATAAAAAATAAAAAAATGGATGGATTACACTCTGAGACAAGGACAGCGTTGTGCCCATGGGCTAATGCAGGTCACAAAGTGGTGAGGGGCAGAGTCGCCCCTTGCCAAGTGGCAGAATCTACCATTGCTTAATCTGAGGGCAAAATCTGAATTTACGTGAGATGGTCCAAGGAAAAAGTGTGGACTAACATTTGCATTTGAAGACGTTCCCAGCTGCCTCTGTGCAGCGTTTCCTTGCCGTGATACAACGCTAACTGGGTCACCGTCAGCTCTCAGCTTCCATGGCTTCTCCTCAGAGGCCTTCCCAGACCCCCCACCTCCAAGTCACTCCCTGAAGGACGCGTTATACCATATGACGTGTCTGTGTCTTGTTGCCTCTCTTCTACCACTACAAGGCAAGCTCCGTGAAAATAAGGACCTTTTCTGTCTCTTCAAGTCTGTATCCCTAAGATCTCCAGGGGTGACTGACATATGGAAGGAACAAAATTCGTGACTCACCTAGTCAATGACAGCTTGTCCCTGACGATCTGTGTTGGATCAGGCACCAGAAAGGTGAGGCCCGAGTTTTCCTGGACAAGGTCCATAGAACCAGTTTGAAGATTCTAAGTGGCTAGTTCTCCCCGTGTGATTGTCTCTGTGTGCAAATCTCCCCTTTCTATAAGGACACCAGTCGCCTTGTTTCAGGGCCCACCCTAAGAACTCATTTTAACTTGACTACTTCTGTAAAGACCCCATCTCCAATAAGGTCACACTCTGACACATTAGGGATTAGGATCTCAACATCTAAATTGGAGGGGACACGGTGTAACACATAGCATTCTGTGAGCAGCTGACTAGCAGGTTTCAGGGCCCATTCGGGTGTCTTAGAGCAGGGCCAGATGCTAAGGCAGCCAACAGAAGCGTGTGCAGGACATAAGCAGGGAGCATGCAACAGGCAAGGTTGGTTTGAGAGTCCCTTACCTCAATCAGGGAAGGACTCAGTCAAACCTCCTGAGGCTTGCAGGGAAGGACAGGCCTTTATATTGTACAACAATGGAGTGAAGTCTCATTACAGGGCAGGAGCACCTCTCAATGCAATTTTTTCAGACGTTTTCAACAGGAATTCTGATTAGAAGAAATTGTATGAAGTCTTATGAATTTCTGAAGACCAAATGCACCAGATCCTATCTTCTCTTACAGATAAAGACACAATCATAGAAGTCCAACTTCACCTGCCTCCTTCAGCCTGAGGTGTAGACCAATGAAATGGCTCCTTCTTCTTAGATTCTCACCTCCTAGACATTGAATTACTCAATAAATGCTTTTTGGATACTGTTATGTGGCAGGCACTCTATTGGCAGAGCTGGGCTATCCAGGTCAGGTCCTGGGTGGGGATCGGAGGGGGAAGGAGTCCACTCAATTCTACTAGGAATTTTTAGAACAAAGAGACAGCCAGCAGCATGGAGCACGGCCAGGAAAGGAGAGAGAGGAGAGGGTGGATAGGTGGGTGGGATCGCATGAATTAGGGCCCTTCAGCCATGGTGAAGATTGAAATGTCAGTCTGAGAACAAATGAAAGTTACTGGAAGATTTTAAGCAGAGAGCAACATGCTCGATTTCTGTTGTTAAGAGCCGTTCTGGTTATACTGCGGAAGCAAACTAGAGACTCACGAGTAGAAAGAAAGAGACTATTAATAAGACGCCTTGGTTTGGGCTCCCTAGGACGCAGACTCCCAGGCAGAGGAAAGCATGTGAGAACTGTATTAAGGAGTGCCCCCACCCCTCGTGAAAGCCACAGGATTAGACAGAGAGAGAAGGTGACCTTCAGGGCAGTCACAACTATCCCATGGAGAGCCCTGGACTGGGGTGGCCCGAGTCTTCCCATATTGAGGTAAGGTGTCTGGGATTTAGATCCCTACCTCAACTGATCATTATTGGCCAGTCCCAGGATGCCGCCTGTCCCCAGAAAGAGGGCCGTCAGCTCACACTCCCCAGCAGCCGCGGGCAGGGGTGCCTCAGTTCTGCAGAGGGATGGTGGGGCGGAGGATCTGGACAGTTGCACAGCTCAGCTCCACCTGCCTCGGGCAGTACCTCTGGGTACTCTGGTACCTTCTCCAGGATTCTGGTGGGCATCTTTGCCTGCGAAACTTACAAGAGAAAGATAAGAGACAAATTGCAACCCCTGGCTCTGCAGCTGAGCTCACAGCCAAAACTAATACCAGCATCTCCCTCATCTTCTCGTGTGGCACTCGCACCTTTGCTGATCTGCGTGGCTTCCCCGGCGGGGTGGCCCTGAGCCTCACTTCTGATGTGTCTGAACCTCTGGTATCATGCCCTTCTCAAGTGCTGGCTACTCGCTTTGTTCCTTTACCGTCAGAGTCAGGCGAGGCAGTACTAAGCAACTCACAGGTGGCTCCTGCATTCCTCACCCCAGAGGGGAATAGCAGCCCTTCCTCCTCCCAGTGCTCTGGGTCGATTTCTCCTACCAGGATAGCGACTCCTTTGTTTGCCTGTTTGTCTACTGCATAAAGAGCCCAAAGTTACAGAGTAACAGCCATGACAAAGTTTCATATCCCTTGGTGGAACGTTCCTCCTCTAGGAGCCAGGACCTCTAAACGGGCAGAGTCCAGATTTGCAGTGTCAGGAAGCACAAATCTCCCCGAATGATGGGTGAGCATGGCTACTTCCACATCTTGGTTCCAGAACCCATGTACTTTCCCCTTAGGTGCCTCACCCCTGTGTCATGGTTTAGGGCACACAAGCAGCCTGGAGGATGAGGGTCTCAGCTCCAAGCTGGCCCTTCGGCCACACCTTCAAAGTCTCCATGGCTCTATTAGGACAGTAGCCAACAGTAGAAACCAGCTACGTAGGAGATTACGAGTGCCCCTTCACTGAAGGTGTTGAGACAATAACCATCTATGAGAAGAGACGGAGGAGGTGGTGGCGGCTGTGCAACAGCCTGAGTCCTTCTTGCCAATGCTCACCTACCTAACGCCACTGTTGAGTGTCCGACCCGCCAACAGCAGAGACTGACGCTAGACCGTTACTATGGCACCACCCCTGGAGAGACCAACCAGCCCCTGGTAGCAGGTCCATTACATCACATCCCTTCCACCTTGGAGGTGGCAAAACGATTCCTCCTCACTAGGACTGGTGTGTACTCCTGATGCGGGGTCGCTGCCTCTGCCCGCGGTGCCTCTGCCAGCATCGCCATCAAAATGCCTGACTCGGCAACCTGGTGTCCCACGCAACACTGATACCTCAGAACAAGAGATGAGAGACTCATTTTTAAAATTTTATGATTTATATATATATATATTTTTTGAGACAGGGTCTTTTTCTGTCATCCAGGCTACAGTGCAGGCCCAATTATAGCTCACTGAAACCTCAAACTCCTGGGATCATGTGACCTTCCCACCTCAGCCTCCCCTGTAGCTGGAACTACAGGTGTGCACCACCATGTCTATTTTTTAAAAATTTTTTGTAGAGTTGGGGTCTCACTATGTTGCTTAGGCTGGTCTTGAACTGCTGGCTTCAAGTGATCCTCCCACCTTGGCCTCCCAAAGTTGTGGGATTGCAGGCATGAGCCACCACACCTGGCCCAAGAGATTCATTTTAGAGCAACAAGGATGCAACCATAGGCTCATGACCATGAGAGCCACCAATCTTACCTTGGACCATTCATACCACCCAGAGGCAGCCATCCTGATAGGACAGCAGAATGACTTGTCCATGGCTCAGGTAGGGTGCCAGGATGGTGCAACACCTTTCAGGGTTGGGTCTCCATCCTCCAAGATGTATATGTTCAGAATTAACAGCGGATGTTTGACACGTACTGCTGTTTTCCTTAATAGCGAGAATTCATAGTGTGCAAAACAAAGAGCAAACCTTCTCACCGTAACTCCCAGGGCCCTGCTTGTGGAATTCGGGCATCCTAGTTCCATGACCCTGGCTCTGCCAGACTGAGGCCCTACTTGCTATGGGGAGACTCTTTCCATCAGGGAATGCAGTAAGGGTTCCGTCATCCTTGGAGCTGTTACTACCACCTGGCTACTTTGGGCTCCTTGTGTGCGTGAACCAGCAGACCAAAAAAGAGGGAGTTATGACACCAGTCATATTACTGAGTCGTCATGATCACTATCAGAGCTAGGATGCTAGCACCAGGAAGGAGGATATTTAGAATCCAAGGTACCAAGAGATTCACGTGGTCTATTCTTCCATGCCTTGCAATGATTGTGAATTGGAAGTCACAGCAACCATGGCCGGGCCAGGCCAAGGCAACCAAAGACTTGAACTCTGCAAAAACAGAGTTCAGCCCATCGGGCAAGCACCCCAGACTAGCCAAAGGGACATTCAGAATGTGTGATCAGCTGCTTCTTTCTGGCTTGTCTTCATTATTTCTTACCTGTGGGTCTTCATTATTTCTTACCTGTGGTCTCACCTCCTTCAGGTGAGAAAGGCCAGACAAGAGAGAGGACAAAAGGACAAGGAACATCCCCAATGATCGGCCCTGTCATTAGTGAGCCTCGCACTCTCTGCGTGAGGTCCAGGCTGGCTTTCCCCTGTGGGTGTGTTTCTTGCCCCTTCGGAAGCCTTGCCTCGTTGGCGCCCTTCCCTTGTTTTTCATTCCACCCCGAATCACGTGTCTCCATCCTGCCCTAGTCTTGGGAATCTGGCAGTCCCCTACACCCGCTGTCTCCTGGCGTCCTATAGCCACCATCCCACCTGCCCCGCCCACCAGTGCATTTCCCCCCACAGCCTCAGTCTGGTCTGTGGGAGGCACTCACGCATTATTTGCCCAGCAAACTCTGGGAATGCAGGTCAGCCCCATCCTCTGCAAAGCCACCAGCCCCCACACCCAGTCTGTCTCTTATCCCCATGACACCTCAGGTGGGAACTAGACCCTTGTCCATTGTGTCCTCCCCCAGGCCCAGCTGCATGGGGAAAAAGACACATATTTCATTCTCTGAGGGATCTCCTTCAACCCCTCTTCCCTCTTCCCCCTCTGAATTGAGGTCGGGGCAGCAGGGCGGTGAGTAGCGGGGCGAGGACCAGCGTGGCTCTCTCCAAAGAGCTCCTCCCTGGAAATCCACTCATTTCCCTTCCGTAACTTCAGTGCGAGTGAGTCAGGTAATTGAATTTCCAGTTATGGCTTTTACAGCTTTATATCTCAGCCTGGAATGAATTGTCCACTGTATCTTGTACGAGTGAAACAACCCTAACATCTTATTTCTTAGGTGTATGTACCTAAGAATGGTACATTGTGGACGGCTACCCAGCGTGTCAATAACGTACGTTGTCTTAGGAAGTGAATGGGGGAGGAAGAACTGTTCATTTTTTTTATTTATAAACTTTTTAATTTTTTAACATGTTGTAATGAGCCTGTGTTCTGTTAGTAAAAAAAATCAGGATAGTACAAGAAACAATAGACATAGGAAATGAGCAAATTTAAATTATCTGTATTGATTAAAATTAGGCCATATATCAAACATCAAAGTATAATAGGTTATTTCATCTGTATCAAACAAAATGATTTTGATTCTAAAATTAAACTGTAGAATTGCCTTAAACAGTTTGGTGTGAAGCAACTTCACGGAGAAAAGGTGTT
This sequence comes from Lepilemur ruficaudatus, assembly GCA_963574885.1. NCBI lineage: Eukaryota > Metazoa > Chordata > Mammalia > Primates > Lepilemuridae > Lepilemur > Lepilemur ruficaudatus. The sequence continues at coordinate 62,196 of CAUYRT010001923.1, forward strand.
CTCTCTGACTCTTGTCTGGTATTCACGTGTAATGCAGTTCGTTGCCCTTTTTACTGGAAAACTTGAGCTTGAAAACAGTCAGGATGACTGAATCTCGAACTGAATGTTTGGGGGAGAAAAAGGAGATAAACCCAGAAAGGTACATTCTCTCGTCAGTTTGATCGACTCCTCTAGAAATGATGAAAGGGGTCCTGGGACCAGTGGTATTTCAAACCTACAGGCGGTAGCACTAAATTTCCAGTCGCATATGGGCAGTGTACACATCCCCCAAATCCAGTAAAATGACAGTGGGGAAAGAGATGGGAGGAAAGATGAAATAGACAAACACGTCAACGAGATGCGCTAACAGGAAGCGGAAGTGCTGGAAAAGCTGAGCAGAGAGGAGAGAGAGGCAACCCAAAGCTTGGAGGGTCAAAGCCAACAAAAACACAACATTTGCAAACCACAGACGCTGGATAGACTCGAAAGTTGGAGGTGTCTCTGAAAGTCCGGGTGCACGTGGGCTGAAAACAGGAAGACCGCTTGAAGGTCTTGTTCAAGGTGTAGCTGGACTCTGTCTGTATCCTCTTCCCCAACAGAAAAGGCACAGCTGAGAACACTGTGCTGAAATCATGGGCACACTGAACGCTGAGAGCACTCTCAGCCTCTCTCCTAGCCACCCTCCTCGCACTGGCAACCGGTATCCACCTGCAGGCAGATCTGAGGCTGACCCGACTGCAAGCAAAGATCTGCAGGTGCTCACGTGCACGTCATCCCAGTAGAATATGCAGGTGTCAGAACAGGGGAAGCATATGGGTATGGAAGGGAAGGAGTGATGGAACAGAATCATACCCCTTCTTCCAGAGTAAAAAGTCAATAATAACATCCAAAAAGAAAAATTAAGCAATAGCAGTTTAGGGATGTAATCTGGAAATAGAGGAATGTTTGAGCAATACTAAAGACAACGGTTAGAGTTGTTGCCATCACTATGACTTAAGACAGGAACAACCAGGAGCAAATCAACATTTCAAGTAGAACCAGGGCCAACCACTTTTTAAAAAATTTACTTATTTATTTTAGAGATAGGGTCTCACTCTGTCACCCAGGCTGGAGGGTAGTGGTGCGATCACAGCACAGTGAAGCCTTGAAAACCTCCCACCTTAGCCTCCTGAGCAGCTGAGACTACAGGTGCCCACCACCACGCCCAGTTAACTTTAACTTTTTTTTTTTTTGGAGACAGGGTCTCACTATGTTGCCCAGGCTCGTCTTGAACTTTTGGCCTCAAGTGATCCTCCTGCGTCAGCCTCTGGAAGTGCTGGGATTACAGGGTGTGGTGGCTCATGCCCGGCCAGGGCTAACCACTTTGTAAAAGGTTTCTTCTCTGTTATCCAGGCCATTATCACAGGAGCTGAAGCTGCTGCAACAGTCAGCTATTGCTACAATAATGCTGCATAACAAATCGCCCCCAAACTCAGTGGCATATGTGTATTTATGCTCACCCTGGGGAATCCGTAGGTCATTTTCAGTTTCAGTTGCACTTTGGCTGATGTAGGCTGGGCCTGACTAAGTGGCTCTGTTTCAGGCTGCCTTCCTTCTGGGTTTGGTTCCAGGTTGCAAATCTGCTCCACATCTCTCATTCTGGAACCCACATTCTGGGACAATAACTATGTGCCGCATGTTCTTGTCATGGAGGATCACTCTCACAGACATTCCAAGTCTTGGATTGCATCACACACACTGGCATCCTGTTGACTAAATCGAGTTATCTGGCCAAATCCAAGGTCAGAAGGTGAGGAGCTATTATTTGCCCACCAGCAAATCATGGCAAGGGTGTCACCACGACAAGAGAGCAAAGAAATTATTGGAACTGATAATTCAATCTGCCAAGCGTCTTCATCATCGTATCTCATCATTTATCAAATATGTTCTGATCTTGGTCACTCCCATTACATACCATGCTGCTTTGGGTACTTTATCTTGTTCCATCCTCTAGCAAGTATATTTAGGAGGAATAGCAGAATTAATAGTTAAGTGTTCAAATTTGCCTCTTTTTTTAATGCAGTTATTTTAAATCTTTAATATTTTTATAAGTTGTAAAGTCTCACTGTTTTATTCCAAGCTCTCTCTTTTATCTAAATAAGAATAAAAAAGAATACAGAATACTCTAAAAAATGTTTGAACTCATATTATGGCCGGTGGCACTTGTAAATTTTTTTAAAAGTAGAAAGTTACAGCAAAATACCCTGGAATGTAGGGAAAGTTATTTGATATAGAAAATGTGTAGTCTAGCCAAGAAGTGATTACTCCAGAAATCCTCATGGAGAATAAAGGATTTAATGTGAGACTTGATATTTTGGAAAAACAAACTGAGGATTAATAATATCCGGGTGATGTCTCCCAATAACACCAAAGGAAACACCGAAGACGTCTTAAAAGAATGACTTCCAGATGCCCAGTAAATCATGTGTCCACGCTGAACGAGAACGCGGCTTCGGGGGGATATTTCTTATTTTGAGAAGAGACGCATTCTTTGGGTGACTAGTAGTATTTTGCACTTCAACTTTATAATATTATTAAAGAGACAAAAAGCCAAGAGCATTATCTTTTTTCAAAGAATGAACAGTGAATAAACTATTTGCAATGAAAATCCATTTTCCCGTTCGATGTGACTTATTTGTAGGAACATAAATTAGGGTTTATGGCGAGATGATCTGTTTATTTCATTGACTGGAATACAGCACAAAGTCTTGCTGAGCGGGAGAAGGATGACTGTAAAAAGAAAGGTAGGAAAAGAAAACTGAGATGACGTTTTGTGCGTAGGAAGGTTCTTAGATGTACAGATTTTCGGAAGAATCTGGAATCTTGACTTTGATTTCTTATAAACCATCTACACCTTTTGGAAAGCACTCGTGGGCACCCCAGTTTGGTCACCTGTTACATCCGTCGGGCCCTTCGAGGTCTGAAGTCATTTTCTCCTCCACCCTCCGCTGTGGATTTGCACCAATCAGAATGCACCAGAACCCATTAGCTGGCATCAGAGCTAGCATCATGAAGGGCATTTAGGGAGGTCACTGGCTTTTGGTTTTCCATGCTGAAATCTTCCTTCGACTTTCTCTGTGGTTAATTTTCTCATCTTTACGTTACCTGGCGAGCGTTTGCACTTGAGCAATTCTTCTCTAGGTCTCGTCACTGGATTGAAAAACAACAGCCCCAGCAACAGCAGCAGTAGCAAAACCAGTTTCTAAGGAACACAAACAGATTGTAATCGGATATTATAGAACCGAAATTTGAATGTGTGTATTCCCGGAGGGATATTCCTTTTAATCAATTAGATTTCCTATAGAGGATATGAAGCACAAATGGACTGGTTGGCAATTGCCATGGATATTAAGCGTTTGAAGTAGAAAGAAAAAAGGGGAAGTCTAAATGAACCAAACTAATCTTCTAATTTTCTATTTCCTTCCTAACTGGCACATCAGCTGAAAGCGAGAGGCAGAAGCCTAGATTAACAAACCATGTGCTACACGGCCAGTTGTCATTTGAGGGAACTATTTCTTCCTCTGTCACATTGATTACCTAAGTGTTACAATAATATCTCAGGAGCACTTTGGGATTAGGAAAGCAGTGATGATTTTTTCCCTTTCTTTGCAAAAGTGTCTACTTCCTTGGCTTCTGTAAACTCACTCTGTATTAGTTAAGATTAGGTTCTGGTGTGAGAAACAGAGACTCTCCAAACAGTGGCGTACAGGAGACAGAAACTGATTGTTCACAACAGTCTGGAGAGAACAGTTAAGGTTGCAGCTGTGGCTTGACTCTGGGAAACCTCAGGCACTTTGTCCACTATGCAAGACCCATGTCGCCAAGAGCTGCCGTCTCCAGCCGCCATGACCACAGGCCAGCCAAGAGGAGGAGGAAAGTCTAAAGAAAGGGGGCAAAGGTCACAAACTGGCTTTCTTTCTGGAAATTGCCATACCACAATTCTATTAATACTTACACCTCATTGGCCAAAATTATTTATACAGAACATTTTTGGTTTTGATATTTTAAAGCTCTCAAGAGGTACCTAGAAATTTAAATTTGTTCTGTTGTCTTGGGATCTGACCCTTTTGTCATTATAAAAGGACTCTGTTTTTCCATAATAATGATTTTTGCCTAAAAGTCTATTTTGTCTGATTTTAATAGAAGTATACCAGCTTTCTTTTTGGTGTTTTCCTGGTATATATTTTTCCATCTTTTAATTTTATTCTGGAGACTTATATTTTAGATATGTTTGTTGTGACAGACATATAGTTGCTTTTGAAAAAGCGCAGTCTGACAATCTTTGTGTTTAACAAACGCATTTAATTTATGTCCATTATGTGTCATTTTATTTTGTGCTATTTGTTCCATCTTTTCTAGGGTTCTTTTTCTCTCCTTTGCTGCCTTCTTTCTTCTAATTCTATTTTGTCCACTACTATTTGGAAGTCATGTACTCTGACACTATTCCTTTAATGTTTATCCAAAAAACACCATGCATTATTAACTTATCAAAGTCTCACGATAATCAGTATCTCTACCCATCTCTGGAACATTACCCTCACCCAGTCGGAGCTGTAGGCCGCCTGCAATGAGATGCCACTGTGGCCATGCATTTAAATTCGTTTTTTGAACTCCTTAAAACACAAATATCACTATTGCATAGAATTATCTTGTTTGTATTTATCCATATATTTACCAATTTCTCAGCTCTCCATTTCTTTTAACAATTATTTAGGGATGACTGACATACAATAAATTGCACATATTGAAACTGCCCAATTTGAAAAGCTTTGATGTAAGTGGAACAATCGCTACAATCATCATCCACCTCCAAGAGGTTCCTCATGTGCTTTTCTAATCCTTCCCTCCTACCATTCCATTCTACTGTTGGCGGTGGTGTTTCAGGCAAGAGCCTAAATCCAAATCTCGTCACTCTATCTTGGCTATTAATGGAAGTCCCTCCCCATTTGTTTGTATCTCGGATTTTAATTCGAGAAGATCACTTTCCTTCTATCTCTAGCACACTCTGGGTCTTCCTTTAGCAAAGGTCTGCCGATGGCAAACTCCTCTCAGTACTTGATGGCCTGAGAATGTCACCATTTTGGCTTCATGCAGACAAGATATTTTTCCTAAGTATGAAGCTTTAGGTTGAAAACAGTTTTCCTTTTGCACGTCGAACATATTATTCCACAGTCTTCTGGCTTCCCTTGTTGCTGTCAAGAAATGAACTATCAGTTTTTTGCTCCTTTGAAGGTAACATTGTACATGTCCTTTAAAAATCTTCTCCTCGTGCTTACTGCTCTCTGGTTTCCCTATGATTTGTCTAATTGTGGGTTTTCTTTGTATTTATTCTACAGCGTTTTCACTGTACTCTCAAATCTGGAGGAAGATGCTTTTCATCAGTTCTGGGAAATTCTCAGCCATTTTATTATTAAATATTACCTCTGTCTCCCTTTTTTTTCTCTCTTTTTTTTTTTCTGGAACTTTAGTTAGACACGTTTCCACTCTATCCATTATTTTTCTTCACTTTCTTTTCCCATATTTTGCATCTCATTTCTGTGCAACATTTTGGATAATTTCTTCATGCCTATTTGTCTTTGCGATCACTAATTCTCTTTTCAGCTGCATCTAATCTGCTGTTAAGCCCATCCGTGGAGGTTTTTTGTTCATTTCGGTTATTATATTTTTCATTTCTAGGTACTCTGTTTGGTTGTTGCTCAAATGTAATTGGTTATTCCTGTACAATTTCTTGTTCTGTGTACACATTTTTAAACTTTTCATTTATCTAAACATGGTAAACATAATTATTTTGTAATACATACCTCATTATAACGGTATCTGAAGTACTTTCGAGTGTGTTTCTGTTATCCCTACTCTTGCTGTTGCTCACTCATGGTACTTTGTTTCCCTGTATTTTGAACGATTTTTGGCTGTGAGCTGTTGATTTTCCTTGGAAATTTTTTTTTTTAATTTCAAAATATTAAGGAGGTACAAGTATCTTTGTTACATGGATAGCTTTGATAATGCTTTAGTCCGGGCTGTAAGTGTGCCCATCACCTGAATAGTGTTCATTGTACCTGTTAGGTAGGTTTTTGCCCTATCCTCTTGATTTCCAATGATTTTTACCTCTTTCTCTGCCCATGTGTGCCCATGATGTAGTTCTAAATTATTAGAGAGTACATGTGGTGTTTATTTTTCATCCTTGAGATATATCACTGAGGAAAATGGTCTCCAGTTCCATCCAAATTGCTGCATAAGACTTTAATTGATCCCTTTTTAATGGCTGAGTAGTACTTCGTGGTATACATATACCACATTTTGTTAATCCACTCATGAATTGATGGGCACTTGGGTTGATTTCATATCTTTGCAATTGTGAATTGTGCTTCCATAAACATTTGAGCACAGGTGTCTTTTTGATAAAATGACTTCTTTTCCTTTGGGTAGATACCCAGTAGTGGGATTGCTGTGTCAAATGGTAGGTCCACTTTTAGTTCTTTGAGGAATCTCCATACTGTTTTCCATAGAGGTTGTGATAATTTGCAGTCCCACCAACAGTGTATAAGCTTTCCTTTCTCCCTATGTCCATGCCAGCATCTATTGTTTTTGGATTTTTTTAATAAAAGTCATTCTAATGGGGTAAGGTGATATCTCATTGTGGTTTTAATTTATATTTCCCTGATGATTAGTGACACTGAGTGGAAATTTAGTTTTTGAGGAAATTCTTTGGGAGCTGGGAAAAACAAACTTATTCCAGACAGGTTGGCATTTGCTTCTGCCCCTACCTGGGGACACTACATATCCAAGACTGCTTTAAATTACTACAATCATTTTTATATACTTGGCTATAATTTTTTATTTAACAACATATCATGAAATGTTTGTCATTCCAAGTAAATTTATCTACTCATTATTTTTAATGACTGCTTAGAAGTCTATAATAAGGATATAGTATTACTAATTTAACCCCATCCCCATCGACTTTTGAGTTTTTAAATTTTTGCTATTAGAAACAGATGTGCATTTTATATATTAATACATAGCTTTACATACTTGCATAATTATATATATATTCCATATTACGATGGCAAAGAGAATGTACACTTAAAATATGTTTAATGCATATTACAATGCATATTACAACTTTTCAAAAAGATTCTACTTATTTACAACTCACCAATATATAACCATGCCCTTAAAAGCATTGTATATCATCAACCTTTAGATTTTGCTACTCTGATGAGAATATTATTGTTTTAATCTGCTAATATCTTACTACTAATGAGGCCAAGCATATTTGTTTATGTTTATTGACCACTTGCTTTTATCTTTTATTGCTGTTCATCTACTTTGCCCATTTTTATGATTTTTTTCTGGGTCATTTTCTTGTTAATTTATAGGCACTCTTTGAACTTAAGAATTGTAATGTCTTTTTTAAAGATTTAATCCAGGAATAACTTCTAAAATATAAATATGAGATAATATAAATTAGTATTACAGTGGTTTTCATAAGAGATACTGTTCTTGGGCAAACATATGCATTGCATAATTGTTCTAAATAGTGTACATGGTGATACAGTTTCCTCTGTCTATTCTTTGCTATTCTTCTGAAGTTTTATGTCATGAATATTATAATGTTCTTTGTGACTACTTTTAGAATCATTATTTTTTCATGTCCTTTTTTTGTTCATAACTTAGATAGCTTTACTTGAAATGTGTGGGTAATTTAGTTTAGGAAAAGAGCCTACAAGTTATTAGTAATTGTATATTTTATTGTTGAGAAAATTAAATCTAATTGCTCCCTCTATTTTTTACAAAATGTGTTAGAGATTCATTTACTAATAATCATAATTAGGGAGTTATTCTTAGTGAGATTTTAATGCTTTACTAGAGGAATATTTATTTTCAAAGAGGCTTTAATTTTTTTTTTTAATTTCAACAGCTTAACATGTAACCAGTTTTCACCAGATAGTTCCATCTTCTTCATTTATCTAGAGCAGTTATTTTTATATTTAAAAACTATTGGCCGGGCACGGTGGCTCATGCCTGTAATCCTAGTACTCTGGGAGGCTGAGGCGGGTGGATCGCTCAAGGTCAGGAGTTTGAAACCAGCCTGAGCAAGAGCAAGACCCCATCTCTACTAAAAATACAAAGAAATTAATTGGACAACTAAAAGTATATATAGAAAAACTTAGCCAGGCATGGTGGCGCATGCCTGTAGTCCCAGCTACTTGGGAGGCTGAGGCAGGAGGATTGCTTGAGCCCAGGAGTTTGAGGTTGCTGTGAGATAGGCTGACACCACGGCACTCACTCTAGCCGGGTAAAAGAGTGAGACTCTGTCTCAAAAAAAAAAAAAAAACCAAAAAAAGAAAACCAAAAAAAAAAAAAAACTATTGTTGGAGGGAGATTATAGCATTGTTGGAATTTGAAGTTTTACTATTTTGAAAAAGTAGTAAAATTCACATTTTACTCTTTTGGAAAAGTTTACTACAGAAGGCCCTCCATATCCACGACTTCCACATCTGTGGATTCAACAAACCACAGATAAAAAATATTAAGGAAAAAAACATATAAATAAGAAGTAATATAACAACTATTTACAAAGCATTTAATTGTATTAAGTATTATAAGTACTCTAGAGATGATATAAAGTATATGGGAGGACGTGTGTAGGTCATATGCAAATATCACATCATTTTAGGTAACAGACTTGGGCATCTGTGGATTTTGGTGTCTGTTGGGGTCCTGGAACCAGTCCCCCATGGATACCGAGGGACAATTATATTTCAAATGACTATTTAAATCTCTCTTTCTTACAAAAATCATACTTGTCTTCCTCAGTCAATTCGTTTAAGCTATGAACTTTTTGTGAAGTTATTGGGAAAGACTTTATGTGACAATTATAAAACATTTGCTATAACTCTTTATGATTTTGTACAAGTCTTTATGATCTAAGAGGAATTGGTTGACTTTGCATATTGAAATACATGGAAGTGTAAGAAAACATTTTTTATTCTTTTCTAGGAATTCTTTTCTTAGTGATATAATACATACTGTACAAAATGATACAACATCAAAGATTTTTAAAAACTGCTTTGATTTCATAGTATTTATAATATTGCATCTAAACCAGGAACATCCAGGACTTCACAAACTCAGGTTAGATAAGCACTTAGAGGAGGAATGTGGAATTGTCTTAAAAATAAAATCTATAGTTTGAGAAGTAAATTCATTAACCCTCAAAGAGTTAAGAATCACCAGGATTTAGAAATTATATTCCTCAAATATTTCCCACGCAAGCTGCTAATAAATTTGCTAACAAACATATAAATTCATCTGATTCAGGATTGATTCAAAAGTTAAACAGAAGACAACAAAATCTTAGCAAAGTTTGTGTTTCGCTGAAAATCTTATTAACCATTTTAAACTTTTGCATTTAAATATCAAGTATTCTTTCTGATTTATTATTTCAAGAACATATAATTTTAAGTCACAAAAGTTTAAAGCATATTTTTAAAAACCCAGATCCATTTGCTCCTTCAACATGAATAAGACAAGGCATAGGGGAAAGAAAAAAATGACCTTGGAATTGTAGTTTTTACTAATCGGCACAGAGATGGCCTGAAAGAATACATGACTAGCCATAATTGGCTTTCTGAAGATAAGCTACTGACTGGTAAGCACTGTGAATCTTGGGCCTCCTCAGTAAGCGAAAACTATATTTAGCTGGTATGTTATGAGAGATGCTAGTCTTTTCTATTCAACTGCTCAAATCTGATAATTTGGAACCTGCTGCCACAGTCAAAATTCCCTAGCTAAACTATTAAACCAGCTCTGAAACTCTCTAGATTTGGGGGAAGAGTAACAGTCAGGACTAAAAGAGATCAAGATCAGAAGAGAAGCAAACACAGCAAACAGAAGAAGAATCCAGGAACATTTGCACAGGAATTAGATCAAAAGTAGGAACTTGGGTCCCTAAAATTATAGCAGAACATTAAGATTGGAGGGAAGTGGGCAGGGGTAGCTCAGTGGGTTACACTTTCATCCCAGGACACTAAAGGACCAGGGAAAGACCAGCATAGAAAGAAGCGAGTGAGAGCCCTGATGTTGTTGTTCATCCCCAGGTGAACCCTTCAGCTCCCCTGAACAGTCCGAAAAATATGCTCTCGTCTTAGTAAACCTGAAAAGTTAAGCCTCGTAATTGACCCTAAATTTTATAACGAGAGATGTGCAAGTCCCAGTAAGTAGTATGTATGGGGTATACAACTATTTCTTATTATTCATATATCATGAAGACAGTCATATAGGTCTTTTAAATCTCTTTCTCATCTATGCTAAATATTTATTAGAAGCAACTTCTGTAATTATTTACAACCCAAATATTAAACAAGATTCATGCATTACTTGGCAGTATGTAAGCAAAGTATCTAGTCAATTCTGTAATTTCCTTTGTTAAAGAATTTAATTAACTTTACTTCAATAAGTACATGCAAAATTCAATAAATCATGAAATTCCATAAGCAAAACTACATTTTGGGAAAACAACAACTTAAGGAGAAAATGTTGTCTTTCTTTATCAAGCTGGCATGTACAGATTGGATTTTTAGCTTTCAATTGTCTATTAAAAATTACTTAAATCTAAGAACCTAAATACTAACAAAAGCATTTTGTTAGTACAACTGCATAAGTTATATCTCCAAAAGCTGAAGGAGATGTTTCAGTCAGTATCACTTTCTATATTTAGAACTAAAAAGTGACATCAACAGCTTATTTATTGTCATATTTTTGTTCTCCAAACACATCCATGTAACATATGCACTGAATTTTCAGCCCTAAGAATAGAATCCCAAACATTTGCATTCACTGCATACATGTGCCTGCGATTACTTCTGGGCGCAATAAAACTTGCAAATAAAAGTGAAAAATAAGAATATAAAGGGTTTGTTTCTCCATCTTGTAATTTTGTCCTCAAGTACACACATACACATTAAGTTCAAATTTACAAAGCAGGATGCAAAATTGTGCATAGGCTATGATTGCAGCTACGTAAAAAATGCACAAGAAGAAAAGTGGTTGGCCAGGAACCCAATAAAATTGTGACAGTGGTGCCATTAGGGTGACAGAACCATCAGGGTTTTGCTTACCTTTGTCTTCATCTTCCAAACGATATGCAGTGTGACCAAGCGACTGTAATTCTGATGCCACTGCCGCCCTGTTGTCTTTGTTGAGCGCTCCCGAAAGAATTTACTCGAAAACTAAGTAAGGATGAATGTGCAGTTTGTTGACAACTTGGTAGGGGAGGAAAGGTGGGCAACACTCATCCCACTCATATCAGAGAATTCGAAAACCCCTCTGACAGCCTCTAGTCCCTCCTGCGCTGTAGTGCCAGGAAAACCGTTCTTCCTTCCTCCCTCCCAGCCCCAAACAAGTACCCCATCCCCGCAGGCCCCAGTCTTTGGCCTCAACAATTCCACACCTCTCCCTTCAAGCTCTCTGCTCTGAAATCATTAGGGAAGATTTAACGGTGCCTTCCTTCTGCCTCTAAACTTGCTTACCAAACCCCTCCCATCAGGTATTCAGGAAACAAAAGGATTCTGTAATGACCAGGAATCACCCTCCTTTAAGACTCCTTAAGACACCCTCCTTTAAGTCATTCTTAAGACCCTCCTTAAGAATGACTTTAAATGACCAAGCTATACAGCTTTTTTTTTTTTTTTTTTGAGACAGAGTCTCACTCTGTTATCCAGGCTAGAGTGAGTGCCGTGGCGTCAGCCTAGCTCACAGCAACCTCAAACTCCTGGGCTCAAGTGATCCTTCTGCCTCAGCCTCCCGAATAGCTGGGACTACAGGCATGCACCACCATGCCCGGCTAATATTTTCTATATATTTTTAGTTGTCCAATTAATTTCTTTGTATTTTTAGTAGAGACGGGGTCTCGCTCTTGCTCAGGCTGGTTTTGAACTCCTGACGTTGAGCAATCCGCCCGCCTTGGCCTCCCAGAGTGCTAGGATCACAGGTGTGAGCCACCGCGCCCGGCCTCAAGCTATACAGCTTTAAAAACTAAAAAGAAATTGTGACAGTTTACATGAACACTCTCATTTTTTTGAATGAGTGTAAATTGGCATATTCCAAGAAGACGCTGCAGCAACATCTATCAAAATGTAAAATGTACGTACCCTGTGACCCAAGATCCCGCTGCTAGAAATTCCCCTGCAGACACAGTCAAGAAAGTTCACCAAAGAACAATGCCCATGGATGTTTACTGCAGCAGTGTCTGTAACAGCAAAAAAACCCAGAAATATCCAAAGTGTCCACCAACATGACACTCATTTAAACGTTATATCCATGTGAAGGACACAACTACACGGTGTCCTCCAGATCGCCATATGTAGGCAAATTTATGGCAACTCTTGGGACACCCTGCATTTAAAAAGGTGAGAGGGACTACGCAGACTGACATAGTAAGCTCTCCAAAATAGATGGAGACTTTTTAAAGTCCAGATGTTACGCAACTTGTAAGTATTTTTCAGAGGATGAAGGGCAACTATCTAGGAAACCAAAGACCCTAAAGAGTGAAACGTCCATGGTGGATACAGCCAACTCGGAGGCTCGACTCGGCAACGTCTCTTGTTCACCAGCATCCGGACTGCAGAGAGGAGCAATGCTTGTGGGGTCTCCTCCTCTTTCTGCCCAAGTGATGCAGCCATGTGATCTCTCTCGGGGACAACAGTGTTGGTTGCACGAGTAGCTGAAGTGGCCGCCACAGCAAGTAGTCACCAAAGCGAGGAGATCAGCCTATACCTTGGCTCTGGCTGCCCTGTTGTGACACACACAGAGAAGCACTGTGGTCAGTATGGGGGCAGACTGGGGCCTGTCACAGGGGGAGGTTCTGGTGAAGTCTGCCACGCCGTGCACTTTTCATTGCCGTGGCGGGCCTTGCACATTCCCGTTGTGCGCCGAGAGCCCAGATGTGCCTGATTTCTCTGGTGAGTTACCGTCAAACATGTGACCTATGTTCTTTGGTTTCTTTCATTATATTCCTTTGAGATGCTGAAACATCAACCCAATATTTTAACAAATAGCACCTGGCCTTTCTCATCTTGTTTCTTTCTGAAGCAATCACAAAACACTTTAGTATAAAAGATTTATGACAACTTGGCTATTTTTTTCCATTTTATATGTCTGCTAAATTCCATTTTTTAAACATTATGGAGAAAGCCACTGGTGGAATCACAATGTCTAGAAACGTTAACTTCTCTGTAAAACTAAGGCCACTCAAATCTTGTTAAACTGATATTGTATTCATGGTGTCTCTTAATGCCCACGTTCATTCCAAAGGACTTATAAAATGAAATCATCAAAAAGTTCCCAGCTGCACAAGTCTTTTGAAACTTTTCTGTCGTAACAGAGTCTGCGTTACACATTACGAAAACACGCAAGGGGGCTTAAAGATAGTTTAACAAAAAGACTAGAAAGGAAGAATATCCAGGTGGCTTTTTAAGTGTGGAATATAATAAAACGGTGTTTGGAAAGTATTATGCCAAGATGTAATAACTAGAAAACAAGAAAGTGCATTTATAGGCTGAAGTGCAACTTCAAGTCATAAACAGAAGAAATGTGGAGAATTGCAAGGGGAGAATACAATAACGTGAGTGCGTATTAAATGGGCAACAAATAGACTAAAAGCCTTCAGACGTGGGATAGCAATGTGGCTTTGTTTCGGACCCATCCTTCTTCCGCTCTGCACTAAGGCTTTGGTTTGTATACCGCATCAGTCAGGCTCATCGCAGGGGAGAGAAACCACGTGAGTATTTAAAACAGAGGGGCCCGGTGCAGGGAACTGGTCACTCCAAAGAAGGAAGAGCTGAAATGCTCAGCAGTGGACAGGGAGACAACTCAGAGGTCGCTACCAGGAAGCCACCACCTCCTCTGGGCCAGAGTGAGGAGGGGGAGAGAGCTGAGGTCATCAGACGGGAGCTAGAAGGGACTCAACCATTGCACCAGATGTCCCCAGGGACAGATAGGGAGCAGGAAAAATACCCTGGCTTCTCTCTCCTTCCTCCCCTCATCTCCCGCTAGTGACTGTCCAGGGCCATTCCCAGCTTGGGAAATATTTAGTAGCCTCCGGGGTTCATTCCTCGCACAATACGGAACGGTACAGGGGGAGAGGCAGGGGGAGGGGTGGATCCGAGGGCAAACGGGCCCAGGACCAGCACAGACATTGTCTGCAGTAGCAGATGCACAGCCCTGAGTTCAGCAAGGACGTCCCACCAGGTCAGACATCACTCCAGGATGACCACGGGACTGCCTCCTGATGCACACGGCCCTAGCTCAAAGCAAGTGGGTTCACTCCGACTGCTCCTTCCCATCTTGCCAGCATTGCTCTGCTGTGTGACTTAAAGTGACATTTCACTTGGCCCATACATACATTTTAAAGGGCGCATCAAGCTTCCAGTCTGGGCGTCCTGCTGTCCTTTGTGGGCAGGGCAAACTTTGTAACAACGTCCGAGGCAGGGTAAGTGGGAGTCCAGCGGGACAGTTGTCCATGGCACCAAGCTATGAAGGGCACTAAGAGATGTATGGGGCAATTCGCATCTCTTAGTGAAGTTTTGAAAAAATGAAGTACAATCTTCCTTTGATTTACATGGCAGTGCATTCCTGGAAAAGTCAGTGTATATAATACCCTCGCCAAAACACAGCACTACTCATGTTATTCTTTCCTGAGTTGCTTGAGCCAATGTTTATTTTTATTTTTTTCTTAGAAAAGTTTTTAAAGTGACAAATTGCCCTGAGCTCAGTTTTTAGTCACCTTACATAGACTCTGACAGTCTCAGAGTTATTTTCTGGGTAATCGGCAATTTCATTTTTATTTCCTCAGTGATCAGAATACTTTAAAAATTTTTTTCTAGGTCTTTTTAAGTTTATATTTGTTATTTGTTTCTAGTTCCACTGGACTTAAGTCATAAAATGTAGTATGAGGTATTTAAATATTTTGGAATTTAATGAGATTTTCCTTGTGGCCTACTTTAGCATTGTGTGTGTTTTATTACATATCTGGCCTTATTTTCTTTTACGTGTCTGGCTTTTTAAAACGTACATAATTCTAAGGGGTACAAGTGCAGTTTTGCTACTCGGATATATTGTGTAGTGGTGACGCTGGGCTTTTAGTGTAACCATCACCCGAGAATGTACGTTGTGCCAATGAAGTCATTTCTCATCCCTCTCCCCGTCCCATCCTTCCACACTCTATGTCCACATGTGCACACTGATCAGCTTCCACTTGTAAGTGAGAACAGGCGGTATTTGCTATATCTTAGTTGTTTCACTTAAAATAATAGTCTCCAGTTCCTTTCATGTTGCTGCAAAAGACGTATCATTCTTTTTTATACATGAATAGTATTTCATTGTGTGTATATATAGACACACCACATTTTATCACTCACCCATCGATGGACACTTAAGTTGATTCCTAATCTTTGCTATTGTGAATAGCACTGTGATAAACATGTGAGTACAGGTTTTTTTGTTCGTTTGTTTGTTTGAGACAGTCTTGTTCTGTTGCCCTGGATAGAGTGCAGTGTTAACATCTTAGCTCACTGCAACCTCAAACTCCTGGGCTCACATGATCCTCCTGCCTCAGCCTCCTGAGTAACTGAGACTACAGATAAGTGCCATGATACCCAGCTAATTTTTCCATTTTTAGTAGAGGTGGGTCTCGTTCCTGCTCAGGCTGGTCCTGAACTCCTGAGCTCAAGCAGTCTTCCAGCCTCAGCCTCCCGGGGTGCTAGGATTACAGGAGTGAGCCAGCGTCTAGTATCTTTTTGATTTAATGATTTCTTTTCTTTCGGGTAGACCAGTATCTCTGATGAACACAAGATGCAAAAATCCTCAACAAAATACTAGCAAACAGAATCCAACAGCACATCAGAATAGCCCAACATGATTAACTGGGTTTCTCCCAACTTGAATTTTAAGGTTAAATTCTTGTCCAGATTGTGGAGGAGAGAAAAATAAAATGTAAATGGAGTGTCTTACTTTGACACACTCTATGGGTTTCAGAGTGTTTTAAAGTTCAGTAACTGTCGATGCAGGGCATGTGACAGCCAAGCAAAAAGACAACCTTTGATGAGAGAAAGCAGATACTAAGAGTGGCCTGCATTGCTTGTGGGTACTGCTTTCAATTTGGAGTGCACTTAGCAGCAAGTAAACAGTGACTTAAACCATCAGAACATTTTCTAGTTTAACAGTTAGAGGAAGGAGGTCCCAGGATTGGTTCAGTAGATCAATGGTATTATGGATTTAGGATCTTTTCCTTTTTCTACTCAGTCATTCTGAGTAGACTGACTTTTACCATCCTCTGATTTAGGGTTAGGATTATGGCTGCCATATTGACAAGCAACACAACATCAGTGAAGCATCTCCAGCAGGAAGATGGGGCAGGGGCACGAAGGATTTTCACTTTGTGCAGTTGTTTGTTTACATCAGGGAAATGTGTCTTTCTCACAGCTCTTCCAACAGACAGACATCACCTACAACTCCAGCCTGACCAGCCCCAATCAAACACTGCAAAGAGGAGATTGTCATGATGGACTTAGACCAATCATGACTCACCACTAAGGACTGGGACTCAGGCAGACTGAACAGGAAATTGCCTATTACGTCATATAAGTTTTTGTACATTTCTGATAACAGCCACTGCTTGAAGATTAATGCACTCATACAGGCATAGATAACATCAAGTTATATCTAAAGCAACAATGTTCTGAGAAAACTCTTTGCAAACTGCATATGTATAAGAGGAATGATCACCCCTCTAACCAAATCTCACCTGTTTCCAGCTTTGGTTCAAGTTACAGCAACACCAGGAAGCACGACACAGTGAAAATGACTTGGAGCTGGAAGAAGCCAGACAACACTCAAACTCTGATTCTGCTACTCATTCCTTGTGTCACCTTGGGCAAGGTACAGAAGCCCTGCTCCTCATTTTTCTCAGCTGTAAAATATGAAATATCTTCCATATAAGACAGTTGTAGGATTAAATGAGATGGTAGATGGGAATCATATGACTGTTCGACAATTACTAAGTAGTGTTTGGTCAGGCAGTGATGAGGCCTGTGTATGTGTATAAGACAGCTGTTATAAAACTAAAATATTTTCTGCTTCCATAAGCTTAAGTGTGACTGAGCAAGCATTTGGAAAAAAAGGGTGACAGCAGAAGAAAGGGCATTAATGCAATTAAGGGACATTTCTTTCAAATTATCAATTACATTGCATATCCAATAGTTTAAAAAAAATTGGTTCACTTTCCTATTGGGAATTACCTAACTAGTTCCTCGTGTATCACTTGGTGGGAAGCAATGGAATTTTTTTAAATAATAAAGTTTGTAACAAGAAATTATTTATTAGGACTCTTCCAGTAGATTTACTAATAGGGGAACTGCTTATGCGGGGTGATTAAGAATACTTATACAGCTATTATTAAATTGTGTGATGTGATGAAAATGATTATAAAACAGGAGCTCACAATTATTGACTACTTATATCCCAGGTTTTATTACAAGTACTTCACACGGATTCTTTCATCTCATGCCCACAACAATCCTATGAGGTAACTGCTATTATTAATATTATCCCCATTTTCCTGATGAGAAAATGAAGGCTAGAGAAATTCAGTGTTTTTCCCAAAGTTGCAAAGCTGGTAACAGGAAAAACCAGCACATGAGCTCAAGAATTCTGGCTCCAGATCCCATGTGCTTGAATGCTACACTGTACGTTTCCATGGGAGCAGAGCTGGAGCTAACTGGCTCAACTACTGAGGCACAAGGTCAATGCTAGTTTGTCTCTATAAGCAGATGACAGTTTCTCATACGCACCGCTGAAAAAGTTTAGTTTTGCCTAACTGGAACTGAGGAAGAAGATGCACATAACACTCTGGTTCCTGATGTGGAGGAGGGTTGGGAGGTGGGGTGGGGGGTTCCCAACGTGGATGGTCCTGGATCTTCCACCCCACTGTTTTTCTCCACATCTTTAAATTGCTGTGCTGCATGGGTCAAGGCAAGACTGGTGAATTCCATCCCTCTGACAACCTCAATGAAAGCAGTGTTTAATTTTTTTAAAAAACTGAAATTTAATTTTAGACATGGCAAGTCCAAACACATCTCTTCATATCACAGAAAACAGAATTTGTTCTACCATGAGAAACAGTGTGATAGAATAGAGTAACAGTATAACAGAATAGTATAACCAAGTGCAAAGATAATTTTCAAGTAATATACACATCATTTGAAGAAAACTTTATTAAGATCAAAGGTTTTCTGTTACATTCACTTATAAATCTTTACTAGTCAAAAAGAAAATAAATAATAAAAATCTATATCTTCAGGAAGACTGTAACAACATAGTTTTGTAAGTCTATGAGAAGTTTACATGTTTGTCAATGTTAAATTATAAAAATTTAGATACATTCAATCATTATACAATAGCAGGAATGGCAGCCTTAAAGATACCAAAAACTTCTAAATTGGACAATAAAATTATGGTAAAAAATTATAGCTCAATTTCACCTTTTTATTTTTAACCAACTGTAATTTGCCAATTATGGGAGTACAGAATTTCCTTCTCTTGTCTTGGGTTTTAAACACCTGAACTTTAAAAAAGTAAGCATTCCTCTTCTCTCAACTAGGGCTGAGCCCCATTATCCTGGGAGCAGGCTGCTACAGGTAGAGGACACGGTGCTATTCCCCTGCTCGGGGGTGAAGAAAGTACGGAGTCAAGGGCCTTTTGCTACAGTTATCAGTAAACCCTTGGAGTTGGCCCTGCTCTGTTAAATTTTAATCAAATCTCTAAGCATCAAGACAGCCACATAAACACCACTTTTAAGACTACGTATACTACCTGATTCCTTAAATTGCCAAAGTGCCCCTTTCTTTTTGTTATTTTAAAAATATTGTTCTGGAGTTGAGCGTGGTGGCACACACCTGTAGTCCCAGCTGCTCTCTCAGAGGCTGAGGCGGGAGGATCACTTGAGCCCAGGAGTTGGAGAGTTGGAGGCTGCAGTGAGCTATGATGACGCCACTGCATTCAGCCTGGGTGATAGAGCGAAACCCTGTCTCTTTAAAAACGAAAAAAAAAATTGTTCTAGCTCTGGTCTAATAAAGGAGAAGGTCTAGACAGTTACATTTTTATATCATCCCCATTCCTACTGCCACCAAAAAGGACTCGTTTCCACTACCCTATACTCTATTCCCAAAGTAAAGGATTGAAGAAATTATCTGCAAACGAAAAAAAAAAAAATCAATGTGGGTATTTCAGGGTAAAGAATTTGAACTCTCTAAATTATTCTGATGATTGCTTAAATTACACATTTCCCATCATTCTTTGTCCAAGAAGTCTTGATTGATAGGAAATTTTAGTCAATGTTCAAACAAGGGAATATTCCACCCAAACCATCTACTTAAGACTTGTACTTCTGTTAGACCTGCCACACAGCTAAGTATGGCTTTAGTATCAAATTTGGTAATCCTCCTCCTCACTTTTTTTTTTTAAACGAAATTGCTTGCTATCTAATCAATAAATTAGAACTTGCTGTTTGGATTATGTTATTACATAATATTTAGTCTGATTATCTAACTACTTTGGTGTCAATCCGTATCAAGGCCATTGGAGTAGTTTTTGTCCCTGTTTCTAATAGGTAATTTGACATGTCTCAAGGAAATCCAGTGACTAACGCTATCAAATGTGCAATGCGCATATAACACACTTGTGGATCTATTCTGTAAAGGTCAAATATTTACATGGAATGTTTACCTGATTATAAAACTACTATTTTATATTACGACATCTTTACATACAATCAATTTATTTTATCAATATCCCCATTTGATATTTAAAAAAATATGCCTTTCAAATATTTCATAAATATATAAAATTTCACTACATTCTATTTTTCTTTAAACATGACATCTAAACTCTCTTTACAAATCAACAAAAAAGTACATTTTTTTCCCTGTTTGAAAGTCACAGATGCAATGATTTTCAACCCCTGCAGGCTCTTACTGCATGCAAGAATGGCAGGCATGCTCTCTTATAGAACTTACAGATATTTCTAGTACTTTGAACTATATAATTCATTTGCTAGAGATCAGTAGTATCAAAGAAAAGTGAGAGATCCCATCTAAATATTTACAGTATGAGAGTCTTTCTTAAACTTCTTTAACAATGGCAAGATTTGGATGGCATCTGGACAGTGTTAAAGAATCATTTTGATGACCAAAAAATAAGTTAACATTACATGAAAAGTTTTCTTAAACACATCTTAGTACAATTTAAAGATATGGTGATGAATTGTACATATTGAAAAAATGATCACATTTTCTTTAACAGTATTGGCAATAATATAAAACATGTCTATATTTTTTAGAATAGGAATCACATTCCTATAACTTACTGGGAAAATCTAAAGCTGGCTAAAAAAAAAAAAAAAAAAAAGACCTTTTTGGTGACTCCAGAAATGTCTTCTGAAGATTTACAATTCAAATGTTCATTGTAATCATTTCTAGTCCCAAGACACTACCATTCTTGCTAAGATTAATGCCATAAGGAAAGGTTTTGTGTTATATATAATAATTTTTAAAAGTCTATTTTCTCCTATTATTTGTTGAGTCACTAACATGTACTCATAAGGAATTCTCAAGCTACTATATAATATGAAAATTCACTCAAGGTAAATTTTTAATTACTCCTTTAAAAAAGATTTTTAAAATGCATACAACTCTGAACATACTGTGGATACATAAGAAAAAGTTTTTGAACAGAATGAGGATTCCCTTTCACTGCCAGCCCAGTTAAATCTGGGATGATCCACCTGGAAACAGCAAAGCTGTCCTGTCTGTCCAGAGCTGCTCCAGGTTGCTAAGCTGACACCTTCCACTGCTAACATGCAAACTTGACAGCAGTATCCACGTCTGACACTAGCTGAAGCGTGAACTTTACCTACGTCTCTTTAAAAACTTCAGTCTCATCTTGGAGATGGAGCTACATTAAAGACAATGAGAAGGTTCAAAGTTTTGCTCAGAATACAGTACTGTGCATATTTGATTTCGGATCTTACACTCACACATTGTGTTTGAAATAAGGCTGTAAAAAGATACAAACAAGAACGGCACTCAATTTTCACCAAGATTATACACCAATGACAGTGATACAGATTTAGAAACCCCACTACCAAAATGGTAACTGATTTAATCATGCACTCTATAAAAAAACCAGATGATTGTGGACATTTCCCTTAGTTATGAATGTAACCAGCTCACTGGTACCCAATGGGTCTCTGTCTCCAATTTGTCAAAAGTTGTTTTTAGTTCATTGAATGCCACAGTGAGATCATCATTTATGATAATTTTGTCAAAAAGATGACCGTATTGACTTTCCATTATTTGTGCAGATTTAATCATTTCTTGAAAGTCTTCTTCCTACAAAAGGAAGTATTTTTTTTAAAAAAATTGGTTAACCAGGCAATTACCTCACTTCACATTAATGCAAACACTCTACAATCGGTTTACCTAATGCTGTTCTGAGTTCAGTCTTTCACTTCGGCCAGAAATAAAAATTATCCCCTTTAATGACAAGTTCTTCAGATGTCATAATTTTAATACTATCACTCTGATTTGCTTGGACAAAGCAAGAGTCAGACAAGAGTGAAAACTCCTGCCTTCACTGAATTTCAGGATAATCAGTCACTAATTCACAATTACAGGGTACGTCAGTATTAAAATAGCCATTGGGGGAAAGAAGAACTGTTTACTCATTTATGCTTATTCGTAGGAAGGAATTTATAATCTAAACTCCTTTTTTGGAGTTGGGAACATGTATATGATAAAAGGATAGTTATCATGTTCTTCCTGTGTCTCGTTAGACGTGTTTCAGGAGCCCTTGATGTCTCACATTTCTGAAGCCAGAAAGTATTTTAGTTGGCCTTGTAATATAAATGTCAGCCAAATCCTAAGATTTATTTATCTTATCACTTATTAACTTCATTGAGAAACCTCTAAATTTATAAATAGTATAACTCTTCACATTGCAACATAATGAAATAATTTCACAGTCTACATTTCAATGTCAATAAGATTTCACAACAGAAAATTTAACTTTTCTCTTAATCCATAGCCTCGAGGAGCTGACGTCGTGTGACAATATCTTTTCAGCATGGATATGTTTGTTGGCATTTTAGAAAAAAGGTACTTATGAAGTATTGAGAATCAAAAACATGATCTGTATTTTGTAACCACAGTGAACAGTTTACAGATTAATACAGACTAAGGTTAAAGATGAGCTAATTAAGTGGAGAAGAAAATAAAAAGCTCTTGACGTTTAACGTCTTTGCTTTTTATTTTTGGCCCAAAGACAGAATATATTAAGAACAAAAACAATAAAAGGCCTTGCCAGAAGCCATTATAGTCACAATCACCATTTCCGATAACACTGACAGGAAATACAAATATTATTGTTAAATAATATTAGTCTGTTTTTCCTATTCCCAAAATGGTGCTTTTTCTTTTACTGTGCTAAATATAATTGTTGATACAAGGAGACAAGCAAGGCAAATTATTACATTTTTCATTCTGACTATTAATACTAATGAGTAACGGGAACTGACTTTGGTGTCTTTAGCTTTAAAAATAAAGCTAGTCTGAAAACTAATTGGTCTAACGTTTATATAAATGTTTGGCCTACAAAAGTCTGAAATGTATGCGTAACAGTGAACAAATTAGTTTTCAGTCAATTTAATATATGATGATCTATCCATAGAAGCATAAAACCTGCAATTGTTCAAAATGTACCTAAATACAATCGCTTCACAGATTTTGGTTCACACGGTCACCGTTAAGTCTGTCCCAGCAGCTGTGGCCGCGCACACTCCGCCTGCTGCTCACGCCCCCCGAGGTCGCCATACTCACTGTGAACGGCTTTGCAGCGCCCTGGTCATCTCTGCTTGATATAATCTTTGCATTTTTTCTTGTCTCTCTCAAACGCTCTATCGACGGAGGCTTTATAAATATCACATAGGGCTTAAATTCCAGTGTCCTTAAATGCTTCACTGTCTGTAAGGAAGAAAAGAATTTTTCTCATATTTCTTCATAGCATCATGAGTTACTGAATTTTCTTTCTAAGGAGAAAATTCCTCAAAATTATTCTCTAATTAAAGTTAGTAGGTCTTTTGATATATTATTATTTTATCAATTAAATGTAGCAAACACACCTGAAAAGAAGTTGGAGAATGCAACTTGCATTTTAAAATGTTTTGAAATACACCATAATTAATATTGAACAGAAGTGGCTAAAAATACTACAAAACTGGTTTTTAGATCAAATACCCAACATGAAGGTCTTCCAACCAACCCATTTAAGCCTCTCCGTCTCCCAAGCGTGAGTTCTTCTCTTTCACTCCTTCCTCCCAAGTGCCCTGCAAGGGCAGCCTCCTGTTCCCCAGGAAGCCTGTCCCCACGTCCTCATCAGATACCTTACGTTATGTACACTGCATGTCTGGGACTCACCTGCAGCCAAGGGTGACAGATAGAAGGGTGACAGCTGAGGGTTATTCCGGATCTGTATGTCAAGACCTCTCAGATGCGAATATAAATCCTAACTCCACTGAAAGGTCTGGCAGACAGGCTACGGGGCGGGGTGGGGATGGGGTGGGTGTGGTGTGGTGTGGTGTGTGTGTGTGTGTGTGTGTGTGTGTCTCTCTCTCTCTCTCGCATGCGGGCGCGCATGAGAGAGGGTGGCTAGTGGGGTTCGGGGGGTAAGGAGAGGGGAAGAGCCTTCAGGGAGGAAGGGCTGAAACGACACTCTGGGAGCCTGAGCATGACGGGCTCAGCACAGCGGCAGACAGGTGGCAGGAGGGCTCTGCACAGGCAGGACAACCCCGTCCACAGCTGGGGCCGAGTCGGGAGTCAGCCTTGCTGCCGATTCTTGGGACTCTAACTCCAGATTCACCTGCCTTAAGTGGCGCAAAGGGCTTCTGCATGTCACTCTGGCACTAGGAGTTGTGCACCCCAGGGTGTGGCCATCGGGAAGGGACTCTGTGGTCCCTGGGGATGAGGAAAACACAGTGGGCTGCGTATCAACTGGAGGCCAGATGACTGGACAGGGAATCGAACAGCTTCACACTGGCATTCCCTGTCCAGAGTGTTCCTAAGAGTTCCCAGGGTGACGGGCAAGGGTCCCCCTGACAGCTGCAACTGGGATCTTACTCAGCACAATTTCTGTGAAATGCCCGCAGCTCCACGGAGCTCACGCTGCTAGGGGTGTACAAATCAAAATCAAAGAAAGGACTGAGAGCCAAAATGTGCACTGTTAAAAATTACAAACATTTAACACACAGAAATACATTACGCATGTAGCAATGCATGTACTTTAAAAATACAAAATACATAGAAATATCTAAGAGTCACCACACGTGCAAAAACTAGATATAAGTAAGAGTTATAAACACAGATTTTGAGGCTTCCACTCCTTTTTCTTAACAATATTATGGGTTTTTTGTTCTTCACCAAAGATGTCTCAAATTACATTTAGATGCTTCTGTCATGTTAGAAAAGCCATGTGTATGTCCAAAGTGAGTCACTTCGGATCTGCCTCACGTGGAAATGGTCGCATGCAGTGCAGGGGCAGAGGGGACTGAACGGCGCCCTGTCTACTTACATGAGGCTGGACGTCCAACAAACAAACTTTGTTTTTAGCGAGGACAGAGCGCACTGAGTCTATACTTGTGCCATAGTAGTTGTTTTTATATTCACCGTATTCAATGAACC
This sequence comes from Lepilemur ruficaudatus, assembly GCA_963574885.1. NCBI lineage: Eukaryota > Metazoa > Chordata > Mammalia > Primates > Lepilemuridae > Lepilemur > Lepilemur ruficaudatus. The sequence goes on from CAUYRT010001923.1 coordinate 87,005, forward strand.
TGGAGAAAGTTAGAGATGTATCAAAATCATTTGTGAATTAAAAATAAATTATAGGTAGCAAGACATAATTCACAGGGAAAAGACATTTTTGCTGAACATGTAATTTTGTTTTTACTGTGTTTAATAAAATAAATAGGGCCAAGGACTTCAGAATGTCAATTTTAAAAAATCTTCTATTTTACATTTTCACGTTAGTAACACTTGCTTGTATTACACTTAAGCAGGAAAAAAAGTACTTTGGTCCAGTGGTGTTCTAATGTTTTCCATCACCCCTTTTTACAGAACTAATGCAATGCAATAAAACAGTGAATAAGCCAAACAATAGAAACTACTGAAATTTCATTGCACACTGCAGAATAACCCAGCTCAGCTTCAGAACTGGAGGCGCGGGGTGGTAGCTAATGGAGCCGGGGCAGCCGATCGTGTGCTATAAAAACACCACCACTGCGCCAAATATGAAAAAAGCATTTCAGTGTTTCAATAAAATCCCACAGCCCTGCCTGAAAACACACATTGCTTCTGATATCCTAAAATATTCATGCTTCAGCAAATGGAAAACCTGAGGGGAGAAAACTTAAGAGCTAGAGGAGACAGTACAAGCAAGATGATCACCGTTATTTCAATGTTTTGAAGAGCCAATGAAAGAATAAGGGGTGTGTGTGTGTGTGTGTGTGTGTGTGTGTGTGTGTAGACTGGGGATCCAGGGATATGTTACACAGTTGCTCATTAGTTTTTAAATTAAAATTCTATCTAAATTATATGTCCAGATTCAATGAGTGGGCCAGAGGGAGGCCACAGTAAGACACTAGCAGACTTCCCTCATTCTGGAAAATAATTCCTTTACAGAAATGGCACAGCTTGAGGTTATTACAAAAACAGAGGTGAAGACTGATAATAATTACTGAATTACCCCTTTTTAATCAGTTTCAAATATTATTATGATAAATAAAATGCATTTCAAATGAAGGGGACCTCTCCACCATCTGAAACTGGAGAGAGAGGCCAGTGTCTACAGACATCACCCTCATGAAAATTCTCAAAAATGTCCACATACTTGTTATTTTGTACGTCTGTCTCAAACAAATGCTTGGAGATGAAAATATATTCGACGCCATCACTCTCCTGGCTTCTTCTTGCTCTGGTAGTGTCTGTAGTTTAATGAAAAAGCAGTTAGAAAAGCCCACATCAGCAACCTTAAGGAAAATACTAAAAAAGAAACCAGCAAGTGTATTTAATTAAAGTTTTCTGAGACAGGACTTAAAAACTTATAAAAAAGAAAATTAGCCAATAAAATACAGTAAAGTGTCATACAGATTTTCCACTGTTATTAAAATTATATTAATTTGAAGACGGATTAAAAATTAAATTACATCACATGTCTATGCTATTATTCATTATTTTGAACGCTCTCTAATATACTAAATAAGTGGTATTTAAACTCTTGAGGAAAACTCCCTTTCTTTGGCAAATAACATGCTTACTATCTTTATTTGCTGATTTTTATTCATTGAAGCAAGTCTACTGTCCACTAGGTTGTTAGGTGAGCTCTGAAATTATTTTATTGTCCTCCTCACATGGTACACAGTGGTTATGCCATCCGCGTGAATGCCAGATACCTCTATGTGCTAGTCAGTCCTCCTTTACCAAGTTATAAACAGCATCTTTTTTGAATACTATTGAACTTCCAACCTTTCAGTAATCTTGCCTGATTATTTGTTAGTGAATTATAATGGAGCAGAAAATATAGGATTAATTAAAACAACAATAACAGCAACAAGGAAGCCTGAGGTGCTCTGGCACTGACATGGCCAAGTAAGCCCACCACAGCCCATCCTTCCTGCAGATTCCAGCTGAAAACTCTGAACCCCAAACAGCTATCTGAGCACTCTGAAAACAAATAAAACAGGTAGACTGGGGAAGGGAGCCAGTCTGCATGGAGAGGAGTTTAACTTTATTTTCTTCTGAGCTTTGCCCCAAGGGTAGGAATCATTCCCAGAGCACGGTAGGATGTGTGGCTAAACTCCAACAGAAGCCCTAACTTTTTGGTGGAAAGAACCAGGAAAAGAAAAAAGCCTATGCAGGTTGGAGAGCGCGGAGAGAATGACCTGAAAGTTACAATGATCAAAGGCTTTAAAGCAATTGTTACAACTGTGCTTGATAAGGTAAAGGAAAAGACACATGAATTGAATAAAAACATGAATTCTTAGCAGAGAAATCGAAACTATAAAGAAAAACCAAATGATAATTCTAGAACTGAAAAATAACGGCACCTAATAGAAACAAGTCACTAGATGGGCTCAGTAGCAGAATGGAGATGGCAGAGAAAAGGGCCAGTGGACCTGATGACAGATCAATAGAAATGATCTAATCTGAACAACAAAGAGAAAAAAAAGACTTGGAAAAATATACATGCAACTCCAGGGACCTGTGTGAAAATATTGAAATATCTAACATATGTATAATTGGGGCACTAAAAGAAGAACAAAAAAGATTGGGGCAGAAAAAAATATATTTGAGGAAATAATGGTGTCAAAATTCTAAAATTTGGTAAAAGACAAACTTACAGATTCCAAAAGCTCAGCAAATCCCAAGCAGGATAAATTAAAAAAAAAAAAAAAAGCCAAAGGTAAATAAAAAATCACTGAAAGCAGCTAGAAAAAAGCAATGCAGAACACACAGTGAATGATGATTTATGATTTATCATAAATTGTAAAAACAAGAAATCAATGAAATAGTATATTTAAAGCAATGAAAGAAAAGGTCTACCAACTAAAATATCTTTCAGAGATAAAGGCAAAATAAAGATCTTCTCAGATGAAGAGAAACTAACAGAATTCACCAGCAGATTGTTCAAGAAATGTTGAAGGAAGTTTCTTAGGTTGAAGAGAAATGGTAAAAAGGAAACTTGTATCTTCAGGGATGAAGAAAGAACAAATAGTTGCATAAATATAAAAGTCTACTTTTCTCCTCTTACAGTCATTAAAATATAACGATTATTTTAAAGTACAAGTCTGATGGAGTTTTCAGTGTATGCAAATATAACACCTTTGACACCTACAGCAAAAGGATGTGGGCAGGGGTAAAAGGATGTCTACAGTTGGTTGCAAAGTTTCTGTATTTTATGTGAAACGGCACAGTTAACTCCAAGTAGACTGCAAATAATTAGAGCAACCAGGGAAAAATTAATACAAAGATATAACCAGAAAGGCAATAAGGAGATTAAAATGGAATACTAAAAAGCACTCCAATAATCCAAAAGAAGGCAGAAAAGAAAGAAAAGAAAATGAAACATACAAGGGACAAATAGAAAACAAATAATAAAACAGTAGCTCAAATTCAGTCACGTCCATAATTCAGTAAATGCTCAATGGCCTGTATACCAAAGGCTGGCTTAACATTTGAAAACCTGTAGAATTTACCATATTAACAGACTGATGGAAGATAACACATGATCATTTCAATGTATGCAGAAAAGCATTAAAAAAGATTCAACACCCATTCTTGACAGTCTCAGCAAAACAGGAGTAACAGGGAAAGTCCTCAAAATAACTGAAAGAGGCCTCAGTGGACCAACATCGTGCTTAATGGTAAAAGAATCATCTTCCCCTGAGATCAAAAACAGGCAAGTCTGCTAAATTGTAACACAAAAATAACTTGAAAAGGATCAAGGCCTAAATGTAAAAACTAAACTATAAAACTTCTAGAAGAAAACAGGAGAATGTCTTTGTGACCTTGACATAGCAAAGGATTTTTAGATAGAACACAAAAATTACAAAACATAAAAGAAAAAATTGATAAATTAGACTTCATCAAAATGAAAAACTTCTGCTTTTTAAAATACGCCATGAAGAAAATGAAAAGACAAGTCACAGAGTGGAAAAAAATACCTGTAACACATTCATCGGATAAAAGGCATGCATCCTAGAGTATGTAAGGAACCGTCGAAACTCAATAAGACAAACCATTGACTTTCCAGAAAAAGGGCAAAAGATTTGAATAGACACTTCACTGCAGAAGATACGTAAATGGCCAAGTTCATAAAATGCTCAATATTTTTAGTCATTAGTGAAATGCAAATTAAAATATGAGACACCACTACACACTTCATTACACTGACAAAAATTGAGAATCTTCTGTGCATTAATCTGCTTCCCATGACAGGAGAAAAGATTGTTTTTATTCAATTATAACCGCAGAACACTGGGATTGAAAATCTGCAACACATGGTTTTAGGATCACTGCTCTGACACATGGAGTTCCCCTGCAGGGTTAAAAATATTTTTAGAGCCACATCAAGTGGTAATTGAACAAGATATTTATGACGTTGCCAAATACATTTAAAAGGTAACGAGTCTACGACCAAATTGTTTGCTTATCATAATCGATTTGAATTATCCGTGTCTGGTGTTATTTTACTGGTGAAGAATTTCAGTGTCTAATTGTAAACAGGAGCCTCATTTACCATGAGGAATCCTGAATAAAAGATCTGACATCTTAGGATAAGGGGAGTCAAAGGGTAAGATGAGCACATTAACCCCAATGTAGGCCACGACCTGCCATAGATCCCCAAATACCTGCTATGTTTACAGATTAAGACAAACATCACCTAAATATGAAACAAACTCTACCGTCTTCCCTTCCCCCTCAAATTCCCAGAATAACTGTCATGGTGAAATAGGAAAAAAATTTTTTAACTGGTACCCTAGCTTATAATATACATATTTTAGAAAATTCAAGAGAGATAACCTACGGACAAAGAAGAAGTGTTCTAGAACACGGGTGCTTTGAAACCTATGAAAACACAGAAACTGTGATATATGCCTTGTGAGAAACCACAGAAAGTGATTAACAGGTACAGCTGACTGAGAGCGCTCTAATTTTAGACTACACGGATTCTGGAATCCATCAAGTATTGGGTATCTACTGTAATACCTTTTGTTAACTACTTTATTTGAATTTACTGCATAAGAGACCCTTTCGAAAGACTGTTTATATTAATAGTCTTTTAGATTTGTTGATAACAACCTAAGCCTCAATACAAGGTTGATGCTGTTTATCAGGGATGAAACTGCCCATGGTTCAGGGTTTCAGCCACCACTTTCTTTAAAAGCAACTTTGAATGTTTAATATGATTACATGGATAATTTAAAAAGATTTCATATAACATGTTCAGCCACTTGAGCTCAACAGTAATAGCATTTACCCAATTTAGCATCCCTTTAAATACTTTTTAAAAAAATATTGAAGTAATTAAGGATTTGCAAGTAGTTACAAAAATAATAGAGGTCCCATGTAACATTACTCGGCTTCCTCTCATAACATTTACACAACTTATAGCACCTTATCAAAACCAGGAAATCGACATCAGCAAACTACAATTAACTAAACTACTATTTCTTTTTAAGATTTAAAAACCTGAGTATATACACTGACAGGAAAGTTCACATACAACTCATACATGCACATGTAAGTGTGTATAACTTGATGAACTTTCACTGAACACACCCGTGTAACTGGCACTCTAACAAGCAGCAGGAAATCATCAGCACTTTGGAATCACCCCTTGGGTTCCCTAACTTCTAACTCACTTCCTTGAGATTTCTAACAGCACATATCGTGTTGCTCTTACTGTAATTACAAAAATGGAGTCGCACTTTTGTGTCTGCCTCCTTCAGTCAACATGCTTGTGGGATCCATTCTTGCTGCTGCATGTAGCTGCTGATTGTTCATCCTCATTGCACTACAGTATTCCATTGTGTGAACATACCAACGGTTCTCCATTCTAGTTATCCAAATGATGGACATTTGGGTAGTTTCCAGTTTTGTGCTCTTATGAATACCGTTTCCAAGAATATCTCAGTACATTTCTTTTGGTGGACACAGTTCCACCAGGTGTATACTAGGAGTGAAATTACCAGATCTTAGGGTACACGTTTGTGCAGCTTTAGTAGATACTGCTACTTACTCTTCCAAAGAGTTGCAATTAATTTACACTCCCACCAGCAAGAGTTCAATTGCTCCACATCTTTTTCATTTTACCCTTTCTGGTGGAATTTAATACATGTTTTAGAAAAGAGAATTATAGACTTAAACAATACTGGTGGCATAATCAAAGCAGTAATTTCTTTCCAGTATTCAAGACTCTACTCAAATTATTTTACAAAGCAAAACAATGTGAAATTCTAAAATTGCTCTTAAAATATATTCTTCTTTAATTAATCAAATGACCCTGAATTGACGCTATGGCTGTATTTTCTAACCACATCTGATATTATGAATCACCTGGGATACTTACATCTGTATATAAATACAGATTCTTGGGTATATCTTTTTATAGGAAGCTCAAGAGATTCCTATTATCGGGCAAGTCTGGAAAACATTACTATTTGAGGATCTTCTGACATTAACACTTATTTAAAAGTGAATCAGAATGAAAAATAACTACTTTGGGGATTTCTTTGGAGAGTCCCAGCCCCAGAACCTTTCTGGATATTGTCAACTTATATAACAACTTCAGAGGCAAATATTATTTTAATAGTTGAATAAATTGAGGCCAAAGTGCCTTGCTCTAGGTCCTTTAATAATACCAAAACTATCATAGGGGATTACTTTTGATAGACGGTCTTACTGATATTTATCATCTTAAAAAGAAATCAGCTTTTACTACTAATTGGGCTACAATAAAGAAAGTCTGTAGTTTGAAAAAACTGGTAGTGTTACACAGGAAGAAGAACATGACAAGCAGCATCATAAAACCTGGTTTCAAATCCAAGTCTAACCATCATCTATGGAACTCAAGTCAAAATATCCTTGCTACCCCAGTTTCCTTCGAAACGGAAGTAAAATCACTCATCTTATCCTGACACTGGGAGGGCTACGTAAATTAAGACAAAGGAGAGGAATATGTAGTAGGCAATGAATCTGTAATCTGTTTTTGCATCTTCCAGGTCTCTTCTGAAATTGCTCACCTGTAAGCTTAATAATTGTACAATTTTCTAAATATCTGTATACTGCAACTCAGCTTTTTTAGGAAAAGTGAATAATTAAACTCTCCAATTCCACCTAATTCCACATTTTCCCTCACTTCCATCTCTGCAAGTGGAAACCAGCAGTCCTATAACTTATGGCTGAAAATGATTACAAATAATAATTTGGAAAACTATAGCACCAAGAAGTACCTTGAGGTAAAAGAAAACTACAATTTTAAAATAAAGTTGAACTCTTCCAAAACTAGAGAACATTGCTAAGGGAAATATACAAATGATTTTTTTTTTTAACAGAACTAAAACCACTTGAAAAAGCCAACATTTCAATTTAGCCTTTTAGACAGCTTTCTAACATCAACAAATTAAGTAGTTAAATGGCATTTCTTCTGCACATCAAAACGTTTCAAGCATCACATTTCATTTGTAAAAAGGCCTATGAAAACCGTTTTTATAAAAACAGATCTAATTCTGTGTACTAAAAAGACACCTACCATGTCTGGACTACATGGCCATGAAAAGCCCATTTAAAACTATCTGCCAATTACTACTCATAAAAAGTGATTAAGAAAGGTTTATATTATAGGAAGTCTCCTTCAGCTCTCCGTGGTTTGGTCCTTCTAATCTTAAAGCTGGTGAAAAACTCTGGAAAACATTAGCACTTATTTTAGGAAACAGAAAAGACTTATTTGGAAGAAAATTTGTAAATAATAATTTGATGCCATATGCGTATTAAAATTCACAATAAAGATCTAAGAGTTGAGAAGCTGTGATTAACAAATATTCTGCCAAAGATCTGTGTAACCCAGGGCAAATCCCTTAACCTCTTGGGCCTTGGTTTCCTCCTCTGTAAAATGTGGATACTGTCACTACGTATGTCACAGGGTGGCTGGGAGGTCTAGATGGGCAATGCTCGCTAGGTATTTAGCAATCATGATTAGTGCAGTCGTAGAGACACTGAAAAGTGAGGAACTCACGGGGCACGGTCACGCCATAGTGCTGAGTGTCACTGATCAGCAGCTTTCGTTTCAGCTCATTCAGCCCTACTCCTACGGGACCTGAAAAACAGGGTAACAGAAATTCATTACCAAACAAAACACCAAACAAACATTTCTGTAACTGACATGAATCCGTAAGACAGACTGAGAACACAGATTCAAATTTGCAACCCAAGCGAAGAGATTATTTCTAGTTAAGTTGTACATAAGAAAAAGCTAGGATTTCTTTTGCTGCTTTCTTACTTTTTAAATCTAAACCCTTACCTTTCCCTCAAACAGGTTAGAAATATTTCTGTTTTAAATGGAACATACTCAAGAATGTCTGAGTATCACCAAGTAATAGTACCCACAAGAGCCTAAGATGTATGTGCACCTAAGAAAACTGGATTAGACCATCCAAGTGATAATTTCAATTTTAGATGTTTTTAGATCTTAATAAAAGAAAATCTTGGACTCTGACTTCATTTTGGATGCAAATTCAGTTATGCATTTTAAATTTGCAAAAGCACCAGCCACTTTCCACATTTGTCAAGACTCTGTCCTACACTCTATATTTCTGGTTAGTCCTTAAGTCTTTGAAAACTTGCATAGATCTTACACATTTAAATCAATCAGTGCATATACATTGAACACCTATAATGAGCAAGGCATGCACTGAATGCTATGGAAAATAAAAGATGATAAATGAACTCTGCTCTTAAACAAAGTAACTGGTTAAGTAAGAGACCGGGGCCAAAAATAAATAAATAAATAAAAGAAAAACAAAGAGCAGTACCAAATATGAGTCTGAAATCGAAAGTTAGAAGGGCACAAGCCCCAGATGGCTGGCATTCTTTTTCCATCTAAAAGCTTCTAAAACACTGCCGTCAGGGACCATTTAAGGATGGTGTGTGCTGTGGTCAGAACACAGCTATAAATCCAGATTGCTATTCCCATCCATTACGCCCTCACCTGGTGACAATGGACAAGGTACAGCCATGAGCCTGATTTGATTTCATTCTAATCCTAAACGTACACATGCTCCCTTTTCTTGGGAGGAATGAACGAGAACTCATGTCCAGTGCCTGCCACAGAATCCAGGTACTTGGCTGTTCATTCCCTGGCCTACTTCTTATTCCAACCTGAGCGGGTCACAGGAGGCTTTGAAAAGAACAAGGTTTTATGCCAGACGATAAAGAACACAGGATGGAGACAGAACAGTAGGGTGGGCGTCCCATGCAGGGAAGAGGGTGAGCAAAGACTAAGAGGCAGGAGTTGGGGACTGTGCTGTCCCTGCTCTAATGCCACATCTAGGTCCCTCACCCTGGTATAAAAACACCTGTCCCCCTGGTTCACGACCACCTTCTACCTTTCCCTACACTGTTGTCAAGTACCAATTCTTTGGCAGCTTCCCCTTGTTCTGCAAGACAGTGGCTCTCAACTCTCCCTTTTATAATAAATACTCCATAATATCCTATTTATATCCCCAAATGGAATTCATCACTAATATAACTCATGCATACAATTCCCCCTCCAGATTAATACAATGCCCTAATTGTAATATATGAAGGATAGAAAAGTAATTTATAACAAAACAATATGTATTTCAATATGCAAATACTTGGCATGACTAGAGCAGAAAACCTAATGAGGTCAGATGTTCGCCTCTACTTATAATAAATGTTTGGATTTAAAAGATCAGGAGCCGTTCTGTACATGAAAGCCCAGAGGCACAGGTAAACATGGGAACCAGGGCTCACATTTGGACAGAAACCACAGATCAGACTTCCTTGAATGCGACAAGGAAAGCGGGAAGTAACCTTAATGAAATAAAGATAACATGTCAAAATTATTAAAGTGAAGAAAATAACACAAATGACTTGGACTTACCTAGACGAATAGTGTACAAACACTTCCTTGTGGGAAGGGACAGTGATTCCTTGCCCTAGAAGGCAGCCCTCTTACCTAGAAACCCCACCATGGCCTGAGCTGTCTATTCAGTCTGCGAATGTCCAGCACAACGTCTGGAAGTCATGCAGGATGCAGGATGCAGGTCAGATCTTTGTTCTGTAGAAAGGTCATGTCTGCATCCCTGGCCCCCTCAGCCACTGGGACATTAAACAAAAAGTGCCCTTGGGAATGTCTATAATGCTCCCCAGTGCGCAGTACTGCTCCTGTCGAGAACCACTGCTCTAAGACTTCTGCACCTGGCTCTTGTCACTCGCTGCACCTCAATCCCTGCCATCATCTCAGGTGGCACATGGAACATCCTTCAACGTTCTAGCCTCCGACTTCCTGATCTCTGGTGACTCCCCTTCTCTGTCTCGCTTCAACCACTACCTGGGCACACTTGGCCTTTGCCAACACTAGGAACTATTCCACTACTAGCATATTAAATCCAAACTTCCCAGTATGATGTCAGTCTCTGAGCCTCAGAGACTACTCAGTTATTCCTGAATAGCTACACAGTTATTCCTCCCACACCTATGATCACAGAAGGACTTCTGGTGCCTTTATTTCTTTACTTTCTTTTGAATCTAACAGCCCTTCATGTCTTCACTTCCATGAGCCATCATGTCTTCCATGATTTTACTAACGTCTTCAACTCTCTCATGCATGATCCTTTTATCACCGTTACCAAGGAAACCTCCCATCTAAGATCAACCCAATGGCCCCTCCCAGTACTGTCACCTGAGCTACTAACTGTAGAAAACCCATACAGCCCTGGAGAGCAGGGATACCATGCTCTCCAGCAATTATTCTGCTTTCCTTATCAGATGGATTTCTTAGATGGAAATTTCAATCCTTCATTCTCCTTTCTACTCACACCTGGGAGCCTCCTTGTCACTCCTCTCTTACATATCCCTATGACCAACTGCCAAAAGCTGCCAATTTCACCTGCTCGATATCCTCCATTGCCCCTGCTGCCACCATAGCCCACGATACCCGTTCTGGCCGCTGTTCCTGGAACAGTTTGCTGGCTGCCTCACACCTGCTGATCTGCCACTTTAATCCAGAACTGCCCAGCAGCCAAAAGAGTCTTTTAAGGAGCTATTCTGGTCCGGTCACTCTCTTGCTTAACATCCTTGCACGTGTAGTTTCCAGTGGGTCTTCCAGAAAAGATTAAAATCTTTACGTGGTCTACAAGGCTGTGTAACCCGGCCCCCGTCTTGCCCTCCTGTCTGGAAGCATGTACACAGGCTCTCGCCTCTCCCTGAAGCCCAATACACCCTCCAGAGCTTGACTCCACAGCGCTTCCTGTCCTGACCCTCTAGGCACAGGTCCCATTTTTACATTCTCAGAGGGCCTTCTACATCTCCTTCCTAATACTTAAAAATTGTGGATAAACAATTGGCCAAAGCACTGCTTAGTGGCCCGCTTCCTCCACAAAACAGAAGTGGCACCATGAGCGCAGGAATCATATTATGTTGTTTGCCATTCTCATAAGGTAAGTCCTCAATAAACACCTGCTGAATGAACAAATGAAACCTCTAGTGTCATCATCACCACCTCACGCACAGCAGAAGACCTCAACTACTTCGCAGGACACAAAAGCCAACACGTGGAAATGTCTTCAAAGTCCTTCCCACAAACAGATGCATCTAGACCCATCCAGGCCATTCCTTACGCTTCTCTGCGGTCACACACGTCCACATCTTCTCTCAGAGATCCCTCTCCCTGAATCCTCACCTCCTTGACTCTAGCCCCTTTCCATCAGCACTTACAACTGGTGAAGCTTCTCCCACCTGAAAATGACATGAACAACGATAAAAACAGCACAAGTTCCTTCATAAGTGCTTCTCCAGCTCCTGTCTGCACCACCTGGGTGTGAGTTCAGGCTCCATAACTTCTCACCAGCACCTCCTGTTCTCCACCACCACGTACAGAATCCAACGTAAATTCTCTGACAGGTTTACACAGATGGCGTGTTGTGTGCTACACGTCCACCTCTGATCTTAATGCTCGCCCCTCCTCGCTGGCATCGCACACGGCAGCGACTGGAATCCCTGCTGCTTCCTGAAACTCGGCAGGTTGTCCCTGCGTGGGGTCCTCATCGCGCGCGGCCTGATCTTCCAAGAACACTCCTGTCTGCTCTTCACTCGGCTGATTCTTACTCGTGGTTCAGGATTCAGCTTAGATATGCCTTAAGGGAATCTTCTCTGACCTTTCGATTTGGGTTAGGCCCTAGTCCGCGTGTTTCCTATGCTCCCGCTGAAGGCTTCCCACGCGACGCCATGACTGCACACTTGCCTTCATCCTCGAACAGACGCTGAGCTCTGTGCAAACAGGACGGTGTCAACCTTGTGCAACAGTCGTTTCCCTGCGTGGTAAACTGGAGGTGCTCATTAGATCTACTTAAATTATACTCAGTAATTGTGCTATTTTGGAGGTAAAAGTGTTTGTTTAATGAACCAAAGGAGTGGGAGTTAAACTTAAAAAGCCTTTGTCCCTAGAGCCTGGATATGGTGGTTAGGTCATGTGCTCAAGGTCACTAACAGAAGCTGCTGGAGCCCCTATTTGAACTTGGCTCTCTTTATCTTAAGACAGAGAGAAGCAGAAGGGAAGGTGATGAATTCCCTCTAGATGCAGCAAGTTTAAGAGAAGAAAATTTCACTCCCCAAACTCAGGCAAGAACTGCCATGTGCCAGAGAGGACGGGGCTGGGCTTCCACCGGGAGCGTGCTCACGTGGAGGGAAAACCCGACACTAGGAATAGACGAGCTCTCTGAGGGAGCCGAGGGAAGGAATACACATTATCGGTTGTCTGTGATACGCCAGGCGCCATCTAGGAGCTTAGGTATTTTAACTACTTTAAAGGTACAAAAAATATTGAGTAAGTTCTATAACTTACTCTTTAAAATAAATAGAACAAAACCCAGGAAAACAGATGACCTTACAATGGAGTTGCCTTCTATTATACATACAAATGAAGCAAACTCTATTATATATGCAAAAAAAAAATAGCAGCAGCAAATAAAACACCAAAATGTAAATAGAGGGTCTTGGCCCGCTGTGCCCTCGCGACACCCAGAACTAAAGGAAAGGATGGGCATTCACCATGTCTTTAGGAGGCCTCCCCTATGGACGGCTTCCCAGACTGTGAGATACTTCCCTAAGTAAGAATCTAGCATTTTCTTTTCTTTTTTTAAAATTTAATCTCTTCTATCTAAGCTGGGGGAAAAAAACCCCAATGATTTATTTTAATTCTAGAGAAAAAATCTAGGTGTATCTGAATTAGTGGAAAAAGTATGCCATCTCCGATGTGATATCCTTAAATTTTGACTATATTCAATTCTGAACCTATGTGATAACTTCATAATCTAACCCTTACAAACAAGTTCACTTCACAGTACACTTCATAGAGTATACAGCCATGCAGTATGCCAAGAATGTTCAGTGGCAAATGATTTTGTTTGGAAACTTTTCCATAAGTTAAGTTATTCTAGATCACCATCTTCGAAGGTGAAAATATCCTCACAAAAAAGGTTAAAATAGGGCCATAATTTCAATCATTCTTACTACAATACTGCCCCACACGCCTACAAACAGCATTTTCCCTGTTGGGCCCTTGGATCAATTCTGTCATCTACAATGGAGAAGTTCTAGAGTTTCTCCCTGATTTTAAAAGACTACAACTTGGGTCCACATTCCTGTCCTGTATCCTCCATCTATGGTTAGGATAAGTTTGGCTGGTTTGTATTTAGAATACAAAACCTATTTATGTCGTGGGCAATTCAGGGATGTACACCAAGTTAGGTTCATTTATGCAATAGGATGGATTCATTTCCCCCTTCAATATATACATTCTTATCATAATTGGTGAAATACATTTATATGTATACATGCAGACAGATTACTCTGGTTTGTTTTCAACTGTGCTTGCTAATGATAAAGTGAAGCAGAGCAGAGAATCTAAACAGCATATCTTTAAATCAGACAGTAGGTTGTGGAATAGCGACGATGATGATGCGGACAAGGTGAGGCAGGCGTGTGCCACGTGGCTTACACACACCGTTACTAATCCTCAAAGCATCCTGCAAGAACAGTATCATTATCTTCATTTTACAGATGAGAACACTCACACAATGAAAGGTTAGGTAATTTTCCAGAGGTCACACATCTGGAATGTGGCTTAGCTGGTGTTCAAAAGCCCATCTGTCTGACTCAAAAGTCTGCATTCTTTCCACCCTACCCATGATCTTATCAAAAGGATGCCGATAAAACACAAACCCGGGTACCAGTTACTCCACTGTCTATTTTGGGCTGTGATCCATGACAGTGTGGACTCTCACACCCCATCCCAAGCCGCACCACGCTTTAGACAGTGGCGACTGTCTGTGCTTGTGGAATAGGCAGAGATGCTGGCTATAAAAAGTGGCAGAAGTCAAATCTGGTGATCTCAAAACTCATTCTGTGCAGAACCTCTGAGAAGCCTAAGGTAAATTTAGTTAAGATGATGGGCATAGCAGGCCTGTGCAACATACATGGGGAGATGTTTGTTAGGATTCTTGATCCAGGACGAAGGAAAATCATACACAGTGGCGATATATGTAAGCAAAAGCCAAAAAAGCACATTAAAAATGATTTTGAAGTTTATTAATATGAAAATCAGCTAATGAACTAAAACTGATGTGCTTATTAGCTTTGAAAAGAAACTAAAAGAATGTTTATAGCCAAAGCAGAAATGTAAATAAGTATTTATCTGCTTCATTTTAAAAACATTTCATAAGAATTTACAAACATGTACCATGTTGGAAAATAAGAATAAAAGCCATTTGCATCAATCCCCATTAGTTGAAGCTCTTGGGAAAAAAATGTGTCGACTAGATAAATAATTAGAAAGGTATATTATTCTAAATTACTTTTTATGCATTTAATTAGTAACCCTTTATTGAAATTAGGCAAATGTGATTTTATAAGAAGTTTCATTCATTTTAGCCAAAGAAATATAGCCCATTTAAGGTGTCAATAAAAATGTTAGTAACGTTTCTATTTAAAACTTTACATTTAAGAAAATAGTCACTGTTAACTATATGCAAAGATTCCTTTATTGGCATCTGAAAAAGAAAGGTTAAAAAATTTATATGCAAATCCTCAGCTTTCATTTACATAGGATAATTTAGTCATATATGATATCTTTTCTCCACACGACCCCTGAGGTGGTTGATATTACTGCCTCATTATCCATGTAATTATCAGAGATTGTTTTCTTTTACTTCAGATATTCTTTTTATTCCACAAACACATTTAAGTGTTTATGATTTGTATCAAATGTTTATGTATGCAAAACAAGAAATATATTTTTATTAGAATGCTAGCACTGGCTGCGTGTGGTGGCTCACGCCTGTACTTCTAGCACTTTGGGAGGCTGAGGAGGGAGAATTGCTTGAGGCCAGGAGTTTGAGACCAGCCTGGGCAACAGAGCAAGACCCCATCTCTATAAAAAAATGTAAAGAGTAGAGGGATGTGGTGGCACGTGCCTGCAGTCTCACCTACTTGGGAGGCAGAGGATCACTTGAGCCCAGGAGTTTGAGGCTGCAGCGAGCTATGACTGTGCCACTGCACTTCAGCCTGGGTGACAGAGTGAGACCCTGTCTCTTTTTCTTAAAAAAAAAAGAATGCTAACACAGTATACTTTCAAAATTATACTAATTTTGTATACCAATAGTATACTATACTAATAGTATACTAATTCAAAATTAGTTCATAGTTGATGCATAAAAGTTTTTATTCTGTAAACACTGTCTCAAAAAAGATCTACTTTCTGAATTTGAAACACATATACACAACTAAGACACAAACAAAAAAACTAAATGAGTAGAAAAGCTTTAAGGTAAAACACCAGTGACTAGAATAGCACTTGAAACCATAAGTGCCCTGAAATAATGCTTTAAAATATCAGTATGGTGTTCTTCTACTGAACAGAAAGTTTATGGCTATACTCTAAAGCATTGTACTTTGAAGCGTCAACCATCTACTTATTTATGTGTTCGTGTGCATATTCTAAGTGAATGAATAAATATTTACTAGAACAATAATGTACTATTATTGTGAAATAGTTTTACTAAAATCAATGAAATATGGTACATATTTTTTTAAATGACACTCATATAGTCTACAAAGAGTGAGCATAAAGTAATTTTTATTTGTAAATGTTCAGCATATAATTTAGGTATAGTTTTCCTTAAGGCTGATGAGTATCAAATTGAATTTAATGATTTAAATATAGGTGGGTGGTACCTTACCCATGAAAAGACAATCATGCTAAAGATTATAGTGTTAATAATATTTTAGCAAAGAAACTACAAAAAGAAATGCAGGTAGGTGGAGATTGCCAAATTAGTTTTAACACACTATATATTCATGTAACAGTCATAATGCATCAATGACAAATCCATTTTTATTTGGATTTATGTCCAACATTTGGATTAATGTCCAATATTAAGGTGAACATTGAAGAAAACATTTGTTTCTCTGACCAAGTACTACTTACTTTTGCTATTGATCTTTGTACATCTTGGCACAAACATAAAAATGGCATAGCACGTGGAAAGGTATTGAACAGTCGTGGATTTCTACTGTGTTCACCTCTAGCATACCTGTGCTGCTTCACATGAAAATTCTTCCATATTCCCCCAGGAACATTTTTATGGTATTGGTCAGACGATTTATTACTCTTATTATCCAGAGGAAAAAAATCAGAATGATTGGAGTCTGCAATAAATATCCGAACTGCTTTTTGTAACCTGAAAACACACTTATTCATTTGATTTACTGCAAGATACAACAAATGAAATCTCTACGTAACCCTCAGATCAGACATGTTATAAAAAGTCTATTTATCATATTGCAGCACTACTATTTCATTGTTGCAGGCATAAGATAAAAACAACCATGGTATTATATTTGACCCACAATCTTGAATGATCATATTAGCGGATGGCTGGATTTTTGTGTTTGACAATGACAAATCTATCTATAAAACTAAATTTAAAGTTCCCTTGGAATCAAACTATATAACAAGTCTAGCAACTTAGCAATGCAGAACAAGCCCAGACAGAGGTGCATATTTCTATTTTTCTGTTGCTTTTATAATAGGAGGAAAACACTACTTAAAAAGCACTGATTAGTATGCTAATGTTGGAAGGAAGGAAGGGAGAAAGGGAGAAGTAAGCAAACCGGGAGCGGGAAGTTTGCTGACAGAGAACAATTTTCCAAAGCAGCTATTTACACTAGACTTCTGTAAACTGACACTCATCTCGCCTCTATCTCAGAGCTATGGAAAGAGTGCAACAAAATTAAGAGGTCAAAATAAAACCACCCGAGTCTTCCTTTGCTAAGCAAAAGGAGGGATGAAGAACTTCTCCACAGCAGAGTCTGCTCATACTGTGACCTTTCGATAAGGCCACCATGATCTTCCGATTCAAGATCCATCCTGTCCTTGTCCCAACTCTCCATTCCCCTCCCCTAACTTATAATGTTTTGGTCTATCTTCTCCCAAAGATAGAACGTCAAGAGGGCAACAGCAAAAACGTTTATGAGCCCGGAACCGTGTCCAGCACAGTCGGCATCCACAGAAATCAGCTGAATGAATAGAACTGAGATTTATGCCTAGAAATTATGCCTGAATATAAATATTTAAGGTAGACCAAGGGCATAAAAAGCCCACTGTGATTCTAATAAAGATCACATTTATCTTTTACATTAGGGATTATAATTTCAAATTCATCACACACTCATGAATTTGATTATGACTTTTGGTTTCACAGTTATCTGTATAAAATCCTCCAGAGTAGACTCTAATTCCTACAAGCCTTCAAAGTTCAACAAAAAGCTATAAGAAGTCTAATAAACACATTAACATTCGCCTTTAGCTTTTAGTGCTGACTTTTCTGTCTGCTTTACATGGGGGGCTTTGTGTTGTGCCACAGTTTCATGGAAAAATAACAAGTGTCTTATAAATGTCTATTTATTCAAACAACCTCTACAAGCTGTCTCTGGGCAGCATATTAAGATTCAGCACAAAGCAGGGCAGAATAGCACTTAATGCTCAAGCTAGAAATATGAGAAATACAGAAAGATTTATTATTAGTTTCCTCTTATGCCTCCTAACCAGGCAGAATAAGTCACAATCTGTCTGAATATCCGCAAGATGAGTTTTTGCTCTTGTTTTGCCTTAAGCCACAAAAGGTGCTTTAGAAGGTTTTTAACACTGAAGCTTTCTCCCCTCCTCGCTCCCTCCCCCACAAATTAAGTGATTTCATTACTTTACTTTCTAAAAAGTCAGGTTTCATTAAATATAAAACTTGTCATGTAGGAAAATGTACTAAATGCCTGACATTTGGTTTTAACATACTTTTTTTTAGAAAATACTTTCAAATGCAGAGGGAATTTATTAACAGAAACTATCATTGAGATGTTTTAGGGGCTAAAATGGAGCTTAGGAATAACACATTTGCAAAATGAAGAGAAAATTAAATACTTCTGATCAAAGCTTGAATTCCTCCATTGTCATATTTTTTGCCATGGTAACAACTTGGTCTATTATTATTTCTTTTTTTCCCACATTTTTTCGATTTTTTTTTTTCCTAAAATTTTATTGGGGGAAAACTGCAAAGCATTTACAGTACAATGTTTACAGTCACAATTTGTAGTGAGCTGATTTCCCAAAATATATTACCACTCAAGTTGACTTATCTTGTTACATTCAAAAACCTACTCTGTCAAAGTAGTCCATAGAGTACATACATAGTGT